>VDFB02008608.1:0-27590 GCA_007258455.2 Sequoia sempervirens
ATTCCTAAGGTATTTCATAGAGGCATTTTAATAGAGTTTGCATAACACTAACCCATGCTTGAAGTGTATTTTGTTTGCAGATTTTAAAATGATGCCTACACCTTCTATGGAATCAATCTTACAAACAGTAGTAGGATCATAAATGTTTTCTCTGTTGGACGGCTTCTCCGGTTACAATAAGATCCAAGTTAAGAAGGAGGATCAACACAAGACCACGTTCACTACAAAGTGGGGAATGTTTGCTTATGCTAAAATTCCTTTTGGTTTATCCAAGATAGGGGTGACATTCCAGCGGGTGATGGACATCGCATTCAACGAGCTAATCAATAATTTTATTCTAATATATTTAGATGATCTTACTATGTTTTCTAAATCTAAGGATGATCATTTTTACCACTTAGAAATAGTTTTTCAAAAGTGCCAGGAGTTTGGAGTTTCCCTAAATCCAAAAAAATGCGTATTCAGAGTACTGCAGGGCAAGCTGTTAGGACATGTGGTATCCAAGGAAGGAGTTTTGATCAACCCCAAATGAGTGAAAGCTATAAAAGAACTTCCCCTTTAGGTGAATAAGCAAGGCGTTCAGCCCTTCCTGGGCAAGGTAAATTTTGTTAGCAAGTTCATTTCTGACTTTGCGGGAAGAACTAAGCCGATCACCTTAATGCTTAAAAAGGATCAAGTATTCAAGTGGACGACCGAAGCTCGGGAAGCCTTTGAAAAAGTCAAGGACGCTATTTCTATAGCTTCGGTACTGGTTAATCCAGATTTATCTAAGGATTTTATAATGTATGCATTTAGTAGCAAGTCCAGTATTGCTACTGTCTTAACCCATAAGGATGATGAAGGAAAGGGAGAACATCTAGTGGCCTTCTACTTCTGGACCCTGAAGGAATATGAGACGAATTATAATTTCATCGAAAGACAAGCCTTTGCAATAGTGAAGGGACTTAAAATTTTTTGCCATCTAATTTCCTGCAACAAAGTGTTTGTTTATGTCGTGCATTCCAATGTGCATGAATATATCATGGAGAGAGAAATCATAGAAAAAAGAGCTAATTGGATCACCAAGATCCTTGAATATGACATTGAAGTCAAACCCACTAAAATTGTCAAAAGAAGAGGACTCTGCGAATACATGGCGTAGATCGAGGAGATACCCACCGAAGGAGAGCAACCAGAGCTTGTTTTGATAAATGAGCTAGAATTGGAGGGTTGTTGGCTTTCAGATAGAATGAGGTTTATGCAAATAGGAAAGTATCCGCTAGGTCTCTCCTCCCAAAAGAGGAGATACCACCGGCTTCAAAATTATGGATATGTTCTAGTGGAGGGGGTCCTTTTCAAAAAAAAATTCAATGGTCTCCTCCTACGATGCATTACTACAGAGCAAGCGAAGAGAATCCTTGACACATTCCACAATAGTGCTGCGGGCAGACACTTCTCCGCTAAGACCACCGCCATCAAAATCATGCGCATAGGTTACTATTGGCCTACACTTTTCAACAACTCCCACTGTTTGGTAAAATCTTGCAAAAAATGGGGCCTGGACTTCATTGGGATGATTAATCCCGCTTCTAGTGCCGGGCACAAGTGGATTTTGACCGCCACAAATTACTTCATGAGATGGATAGAGGCTGTTCTACGTAAAAATGCAATAGAAACAAAGATTGTGGATTTCCTAGAAGAGTTGGTGACAATGTTTGGTCCTCCAAAGACTGTCATTTCTGATAATGCCAGAGCTTTCCTATGTGCAAAGGTAATGAATGGCATATTCCTTAAGACGTCATCAAATTATTACTCGCAGGGAAACAACCTAGCGGAGTTAACAAACAAGAACCTAGTCCGACTCCTTAAAGAAATTGGTTTGAAACACCAGAGAGAATGGCATAAAAACCTCCGAGCAGCGCTTTGGGAAAACCACATAACTCCTAAGCAAGTCCTTAAGACTTTGCCTTATGAGTTGGTATACGGGAAAGAGGCATTGTTGCCTATATCTATGGAGATTCCGATGCTCCAACTATTGAGATCTCTCGAGATATAACAAAATGGGACCATGGAGGTTCGGCTTTCCAAACTCTTTGAAGCACAAGAAAAAAGGGAGAATTCCCTAATAGCCATGAAAAACTGCCAACAAGTGGTCAAGCAATGGTTTGACAAGAAGGCTTCTGACCAAGGCCTAAAGTGCAGAGACTTAGTACTGAAATATGATAAAAGGGCTACTAAGCCAGGTCAACATGGTAAATTTGATAGCCTATGGGAGGGCCCCTTTAAAATCATTTGGTGTAGGGAGCATAACGCTTTTGAGTTAAAAAATATGGAACAAGAACCCTTAGGAATTCCAGTTAATGGGATTCATCTTAAGCTGTTCCATTAAGTGTCGAGTTCTATTTTTGTACATATGTGAATAATGCTTTTATTTTATTTCCCTTTGTGTTTGTCGATCTTTTTTGAATTGGTTCGTGTTTCTGTAGAAATAACCCATAATTGCAGAGGGTAGAGTAGTGGGATTGCTTTACATTTAAAACACACCCATGTGCAAAGAAAATGAACACATATGCTAGTAAAAGAGCCCATAAAATAGAAATGCAGAATGGAAGAAAGAGCCATGGATTTTTATAGAGATATATGTCGATATATATATTCTTTTGTTTTTACATTGCAAAATGGTTGAGAAAGCCATAATGCAAAAAGTATACGACTATTCGAGCTATTCTTTCATATATGCAATATTTATAGCCTTTTTAAGGCTTATATACAAACTGTAAGGTAGGTGGTGTGTTCAACAACAAAAAATGAAGGAGCAAGGAGGCATTTTATCCATGAGGAGGGAGGCATTTTATCCAAGAGAACGAGAGGTAGCAATTGATGCATCTATGGCAGCGTCTACTGCTTCTTCTAGGGTGGCACCTACCGCGTCTTTGTTAGTAGGTTCTTTGGTAGTAGAAGCAAAATCATTTGGCACAACCGCCATTGGTAGGAGAACACCAGGTTCCTGAAGTCGGTATGCCAATCAACATCATAGAATGGTATTACGTTGTAGCTGTAGAACAGAAAGTGCAAGGCCTGGATAACCCTCTATCGATGCTCATCGCGCGTCTGAAGGCATAATCCACTAAGAAACAACAGCCATACAACTACCGCTTCTTCCTTAATGTAGCGATCGAGGTCACTGGCTGTTGGCAGGGCTACCTCATATGCAGCGTGAGCAATAATCTCACCTAGGCCATTCAGGCACTTTCTTGGAAATATTTCCTTGACTGCTTCAGAGTTAGGGGCATGGGGATACCAATGTCTAAGATCGACACTACAAAGTGTGAGTAGATATCGGTATTCACACGATACTTGTCCTCGTACTCTATACAATCCCTACCCAAAACCCATTTTACGGCTACCAAAACCAAGGAGTGTTTATTCTTGGTCATTCTTTTCTATTGCCTAGTAGAAATCTCCCCCAGAAAAGCTGTATGTGAATTATAAGAGGTTAACCTAACAGGAGTATCCATGATACCGACACTATGCTTCTACCTTCTAACCAACACTGAAACTTACCTACCACCTAGCCTATGAGAAAACTTGCTTAGGACTGCACCAATGACCTATTGTTAAAACTGCTCAAATGCTAAGTGTGATTTCCTCACTACTTAGCGGGCTATTTATAGAAAAAATGAGAAGATGCATGCTAATCTATTTTTCATAAAATGTGATGATAACCAAGTGCCAACTTGAAAGGCATGCCTATGTTCGCTCGCATTTCCGGACCAGTTGCATTTGCAGAGGTACGGTTCAATATGTGCTAGATTAATAAGAGCTAGTTAATTAGCTTTGAAAAGGTGGCACTCATCGGCAGTAAGCTGCACAACCATAGGCTATTGTGTCATCTAATAGGCACTTCCCAGAGCCCAAGGTAGTATCCATATCTTTTTGGGCCGTGATCGTTTGCTTTGGCTTAATCATTCTGTCCAGGATATTAATTGCCAGCACATACTAACGCAAGGTTAGAATGCAAATTTTTGGCTCAAGTTTCAAGGGAATCACAACATATCACACGGTTGCCAAAAACAATAATGAATTCTTACTGCCTTGAAATGGAAAGTAATTCATTTTGCACGAACCGCAAAATTAATGGTACATACCGAATTAAATGCAAAAAGCATGCTTTCCTCTACCACCTTGAGAAAAGATAGCCAAATATTGCATGAAAAGGTTTAAGGTTCAAAGTTTTTTCAAATTTTCCAAGGCTTAAAGTGCAGAGAAGTTTTCAGCATATTTAGAGCCGAATAAAATTTTCAGAGTCCAGAACCTATAGAAGTTTTCATCTGAAGAAAAATATCGGAGAGTTCATCACAACAAATGCAAGAGGAGATTGGCCATGAGTTGTTTACAACCATATGATCATTAGAGGATGTGTATATATATGAGGATTTAGCATATGCTATGCCTAGTATACCAAGCAAGCCAAAGAGGGCGTATACGATAGAGATGAGCAGGCCCAAAGATTGTAGAAACAAGAAAAGGGTTGAGGAGAAATGGGATAATATTTATGACCCACGACTCGCAAAAAACCCTAAATCCTTAAGAGAAGCAGCTTGTGCAAGGTTGACAACACCAAAGGTGGACACATCTACAACAAGAAAGGTTTGGTACAATGGTCTTCCATAATACATGGTCTCACTGGTACATTACTGCCCGAAGATAGTTAACGCTGCCATTTAGCGTTATAACCCTAGCACTCGTTACATCAAGGGCTAAAACTTAAGAGTTCATATCAGCCCACAGGCCATTTGGCATATGCTATGCATTCCGGACCCAAGTAAAAGAAGAGAGAAAATTGAGTCCTTTTACCCTGGTAAAGGAGAAAAAACATGGAAGGCGATGAAAAAGAACTCATATTTCTTGATGGAGGAGATTGGTAAGAAAGGTGTCGTAGGTGCTAAACTGCCAAATATTTCATTTCCGTGCGGTTCATTTCGTGAGGAAATGCAGGATGCCATGTCAATGCTAGTTTTTGTGTGCGGTTGAGACTCCGATGAGACAGTGGAAACCTTTCAACTGGGACCAGCCTTCCAATTCCGCAAACAACATGATACCTTCTAGTATGATTTCGATGAGTTCATGGTAGATGAAATGATATGGAAAATAAAAAATTACTTGGCGGAGGGAAAGTTTAGATTTCTCTCCTTCCTGTTTCACATGTTCCTACATCAAAACTTTTATTTTTTCGGCAGGTATTTTGAATTGTTAATTTTTGATGAACGGGGGAAGAGGAAGCCGGTATCCACGTGGATGCCCTTTCTTTCCATGTCATATGATTATTATGCATTTTTGGATTATTTTATAACTTTGGTCTTGCATGATTTATGAGGAGAAGGTGACATAATCTGGCTCGATAGGGATCAGATCATATATATACAGAGTTTCACTCCTGCTTGTGACTGGTTCTTAGGAACATATTTCATAATTCTCTGGATGCAGGGCTTCATTAGTCAACCCTTCCTTCTCCCAGCCTGCGTCATAGATAGGGTGCTCACACTTGAAATATATAGGCAGGTGTGTATCATTGATTTTACGTTCTGCAACAACAAAAGTGTCAAGAGAAATGGATTCTTCACTTGTTCGAAGAATTTCAAAACGGTGACTTTGTTAAAGAAGCAATTAGATCAGTTATTGTAGGATAAACTGGTTCATTCAGGGTTGGTTTAGGTAAGTGACAAGTGGGATTACAACCCTTTCAATGACCTGCTGAAGCTGCACATGAAAGTTACGCATGTTCCCCAACCTTATTGGGAAAAGCGGCATAACCGGCAGGCAGACACGGATGACAATTTTGCTGAACTGGAGCATATTCCCACGCAAGATAACAGAGGGCCATGGCACAAGTTCTACTTTGTTGTGGCAGTGGCCAAAGATAATGTCCGCATGGAATGCACCATGTACAACAAGTTGTAGAAGGATGAGGAATGGACTGATGAAAAGATAGAAGCTTTCTAGAAGTATCACAAAGAGACAGGGCAATTAGATGCTCCTTATGAGAGCTTGAAGGAGGACAATCAATTTGAAAAATGGTGGGATGATGACCACCCCAGCCCAGACTCTAGCATCAATAAGAGCAATGACCCAAAGGATGTGTCTAAAGAGCAAGAAGAGGAAGCGAAAACTTCTGCGTCCTCTGCACCGAAGGAGAAAGGCTCTAGATAGCCCGCCTATGTAGCCACAAATGTGCATTTTAATGTATCAAGGGCCTCTCATACACTCACTTGGGCCGCTAAGGCAACAAGGGTATCACAACAGCAAACGACAATAGCTGCCGAAGCTCAGGAGACCTCACCCACAAAACGGCAGCGGACAAAGACCATTATTAGAGAAGGTTCGTAAGAACCCACTGGAAGATAGGTGCTTGCAGCTAGTCAGGAGCCTGAGGCCGAGGAAGAGTCGCTAACGATGTAGGAGCCACCATCGACCAGTTAGCACGTAAAATTTGCTCCTTCCCTTGCTTCTCATTCCTTGATATCTGCCCCTTTCTCAACTACAATCCTTGCCATGAGTACTGGTCCTCTGTTTCCCACTTTTAGTCCAACACATGTGGGAGGATTCACCCAATTCTCACAGATGACTCCACTTGGCTTTACTCCTTCATGAACCCTTACACCAGCTGCTACCGCTCAGGCTCTCCTTGCCTCGCTTTCTGAAGGAATGCCGTTTGTAGGCACCCCTTCTTTCGCTATTGTTGGGGATCCTCTTCCATCACAACAGGCTGACTCCGTAATAACAACTCCACCATTCCAGCCTTAGTCCTCCCGCCGATTCACCAATTGAGCCGTGGCAAGTGGCTAGCCCTTCTGCTAGTCCTCAAACCAAGCTTTGGAATGTGCCCCACTTCTCCCCACAAACTGTCACTCTCTAGAAAAAGAAAATTCTTGTGCCTATCAGGGTTACCTATCCATATGCCCTACCTTCTAGTACTCCATTTGCAGGTGGACTAGTTTCGTTGCTAGCCGAATTTATGGCATAGATTGATTGCAGAAAGCAAGCACACACAAGTAGAATGCAAAAGCGCAAGGAAAAGGATGACAATGCTTCTACTGAGCCTTAAATACAGACTCTTTATAATGAGACCCGACAAGAGCTAAAGTTTGCAACCATGTACCCGAGAGTAACCAAGCCTCAGGGGGAGATGCACCCAGAAGATTTTGAAATATATGTGGTAGGGCTTGACATGAAGGTGGCCCAACCACAGGATAAGGTTGATATTATGGAGGAAACACAATGGGTGGTCACCTTTGACTTTCTTAAAACTGACCACTAGCTAAAGAAGGATGAGCAGCTTATGGTAGTAGGGGAAAGAGTTATTTTTTGGAGAAAAAAGAGAAATTCTTGGAGGCGGATGTTGCATGTATGATAGAAAGGGCACTGGCAGCAGAGGATGAGAAGAACAGACTTCAGGGTGAGCTTGCAAAGATACAGACTATTGACCCTGTCATGGTAAAAGAGTTGCATGCTAAGAATCAGGAGGCAAAGAAGAATTTGCAGCTAAAGAATGAAGAGCTAGAGTGAGTTCGCCTTGAGTATAGCCAAGGAATGGCACAAAGGAATGAAGCTTTGGAACACCAACAAGCTCAATATGAGCAGAAAACATAAGAAAAAGAGGCTGAATTTAAGGGCCTAAAAGCTCAATTAGAAGAAGAGGTCCAAGAGACAAAGTCCTCTATGGACATGTACTTAGCAAATCACTCCCGAGCCGAGGAGAATTGGAATAAAGAAATGAGTAGCTTTGCAGAGCAACTAGCATCCGAGAAAAAGAAAAGGGCAGAGTTGGTTGAGACCATTAACTCAAAAGATGTAGAGATCGCTTTTATTAAAAGCTCTCTCCTGTCTTCTCCTGCACAGCCGGACATTATTCCGTTGGTTAGGCAGTTGTACATTTCTCACTGAGAAAAGATTAAATTTTTTTGCCTAGCACTACAGCCCACCCTCCGATTCATCGCCAAGGCATCAAAGCTGAGCCAAGAGGCTCATGATACGATTGAGCAGTTCCCACGGTTTATCTTGGAAAAAGTTCCGGAAGCAAAATATCTGCTCATCGAGCTATACTTGATCTTTGATGAAAACCTCACCAAGGTAGGAATTGAAGATCAGGATGCTACTGCTCGGATGGAAAATAAGTTTATCCATTGCCACTCTGCCTTCCAACGCACTAAAGTAGCCGTGGCCACTCTAAGCAAGACACTAGACAACATACAAGATAGTTTCTCCAAGTTAAACAAGATAGGTTTTCCATCCCCGTTCCTTGAAAATGGCTTTATTGCTACAGCTGAACAGATAACGGAAAGAATAGAAGAGAAGGAAAATGATCTGGATGCTTTCAAGAATTTTATTCATCCTCCCACCGCAACCAACATTGAGGAAATTATTCATCCACTTGCACAACTACTGTTTCTTTGCAAAGTAGGGGCCGGTTTACCTAATGCACCACCTCATAAAGAAACTATTGATCTAAGTGGAGCATAGGAGAATTTTCACAACATGGTAAGGCCATCTGAGGATGAATGGTCACCTCTACAGGCGACTCTTTCCAATCTATGACTCTGTTATCTAATGAAATGGTGCTCTGGTCTGTAAACCAATGAAATTTTGTGTTCTCCGTTCCTCACTTGTGAAACGCCCCTGATAGTTGCCAAAAGCTATTAATAAGTATTTAACGAGCTCCCTTCGGGTGTATTTTTCCTCTATGTATCAACCCGTGCATCACAGGGAATCAACTTAGCCTTTTTAGCAAAAGTCTACTTTTCCCCTCCATGTGTCTGCTTTGTGCATCCCGAAGGTTTTCGTTCCTTTTGCATTTGGGGAATCCCTGCAATGATTCCATGTGTCGTAGCTACGCACTATTTTTGATCATTCTTTTTTGCTTCCTCATCGGGCTCCGCTTGAGTGCCATGAAGCTCCCACTCCCAAGAATTTTGTGGGCCCCACAATTGTTGTTTGCAGTGTACTCTTGCTACATGTCTACTCTTCACAAATCTTTTAGCGTGGAGATGAAGTAATGACTGCAGGTAGTGAAATGTTGTCATGCATCTCTTTTGCACCTGACTGATGATCGTTTCCTTTGCTATTAGATAGTGCTCTGCCTATTCAACATTTGTAGCCTTAGCACAAGTCTTCAACGAGGAGAGATAAAGGTTCACACGAGCAACAAAATGCTGCCACGTGCCTAGTTGACGGATCTCGTATTCGGGCGATCAATCAAATAAACCAAATGCTACAATTGGCCACTGCGTGTCATAATCATTTGCATGGAATGGTGACACTTGTCTGATTAGCCTTGCCGGGACCACCACCATCATTTACAGAAGATGCACCTGTGCTTGGAATGACTAGATGCTTGGTTTCAAATCGTTTATGTTGCAACGGATTGGGGAATATTCTTATTTCTACATCATTGCCAGGGGATAGCGAAATCTTTTCTGTTGCTGCTCTCCAAAGCGGTGGGAGTTTTTTCTGGTATATCTACTTTTCTCTGTTGTGAGAAGGGGACTGAAATTTTGAGGAAACACTGGTTTTGGTTAAAGATGCCAGGACTTTATTACTATTTTATTTTATTGCAAAATACTTTCAGACTGTGCCAATTTTTTGGCCTTTTTGTTCTTTCATGCTATTTGTTTAAACTGTAAACTGTGCTTTTATTGTCTAGACATTTCATTTGAGAACTTCTATATATATTGAATGCAAGTTTACTGGTCTAGATCTTGTCTAATGACTCTTCTTGGCAGTAGGAATGTATGCAATGTTATTTTATGTTAATGAATGGATTGTCTGTACTATAATCTTCAGTTTCCGCTCTTCTGGAACACTACAAATACCAATCAGGCCCTTAGATCTATGATTTATCATGCCTATCATTAAGTCTTGGCGCATCGCCTTAGGTTAGACTTTATTTCATTATATCTATTTCCTTTTCTCTTTGCAAACCCCCATTATAGAAGAATCCGTCTTCTCTAAAAACCCAGAGGTCACTTAGTTTAGTGCAAAAGGTCCCCCATAAACTGAGTTTCCCATAAGACACTGTTACCTTGTCAAATTTTGGCGTCAACAACTATCAATCTCAAAACTTTTATAAAAGGTAGTGTAGAAGGTTGCATATCAGATGAAGTTGTGGAACATAACCCCACTAATTACTAGGATAAATTTGGAGCAAGTTAAAGAAGACATATAAAATCATCCTAATATCACCCTCCTCTACATTTAATTATTTGTTCTAATATTTAAAACAATTTAATGTAGACTAATTTATATATGCATTTTGTTAGATTAACCTTAAAAAAAAATAGTTTCCTATCCAATATGTCACCAAATCAATAATTATGTTGAGAGGCATAACTACAATGGAAACATGGGTCAAGTGTAATGACGTGCGTGTGTTAACAAACTATTAAAAATTTTCCATCCTCACTCTACAAAATATTTAAGTGCATGTGCATGATTATTTTCATTTACCTATAATGAATAAAATAATTTTAATGAAATAATTTTCGCAAATAAAATAATAAATATCTATGCATTTTAGTAAATAAAATAGTACACATGTAAATATAACAATATGCAATGGATAATTTATTTCAAATTTAAAAATAAAAAATAAAATACATATTAAATAAAAAACAAGTAAAATTTTAGATTTAAGTAGAAATAAAATTATATTTTAAATTGTAGGAATAAAATAGTATTTTAAATTTTAGATGTTTAAATATATTTTAGAATAAATAGACTTTATGTATTTCATAAATAAAACATTCACTTATGTATAAATATATAATATTTATTAGACTTAAAAAAGGAAAATAAAATAAACTATTAGACTTAAAAAAGGAAAATAAAATAAAATAAAATATAGAATAATAAAAATAGTAATTAAAATAATTCTTAAACAAATGTCTAGATTTATTATCTTTAAAATATTTTCCCACTCTATAATGAAGTAAACAATATAAATCTTAAATAAAATAATAGATGTGTCAATGTATATGAAATATATAAAAAATCCATATGTCATGAAAAGTATAATAACTCAAACATTAATTTATTTTTATAAAATTTCTAAATATTGAAGAATATGACGAATAAAGAACTAGAATCAAGTGATAGTTCAAGCAATAAAGAATCCCAATTCATGGGAAAGTTCAAGAAATGATTCAACATACACAAGGGTTAGTAAACTCTTAAATATTTTAATTGTGGTAATATAGAACATTTTTCTGCTAAGTGTTGACATGCCAAAAGTGAAAGTAGAGATGAGGAATAAGACTATATCAAAAAGAAAAGAAGGAAACACTGCCATCACAAGAAGAATTACATACAAGAAAATCATAAAAAAGACTTTTGTAATCACAAGAAGAGCCTCTACTCAAAGGAAGATATTAGCTCATCCATAGATAGCAATGGAAGCATTTTCAACAACAATAGAGAAGATATTCTATTCATGGCAACAGAAACAAAGGATGATACCCTGAAAAGTGAAGACAAAGAAAAAGAAGAGATGGATTTAGAAGAGGAAGATTATGATGAAATGGATGTAAAAGTTGATTTGGAAGGATAACTCATTTTTGCTTTAGATGAGATCAATAGGCTTGGAAAGAAAAATTCAAAGCAAAAATTATAGCTTCAAGAGGAATGTGAATCTGAGGAAAAAATATCACAAGATCTTGAAGAATCAGAGAAGATAATCATAGATTTGAAAGTTCAAATTGAAGAGGCAAAGAAAATAGAGGAAGAGATACAAATCCAATTGAAAGCAAAAGAAGAAAATTGTGAGAGGCTAGAGTCCAAGATTGTCTCTTTGAAAAAGCAATTGGAGAAAACAAGTCTGTAATTGAATAAAGACTTGAAGAATGAGAAGATAACGAAAATGTTAGATAATATTCTCAATTCCCAAAGGCCAACTTACAATAAGAGCGGTATTGGTTATGAAGAAGGTCAAAACTCAAAAACCATATAATCCCTAAAGAAGATAAATGGAGATGTTATCAAAAGATCCATCAATAGTGAGAGCACCAAGAAGGAAGAAGGTAATATCCGTCACAAGGACAATAAGGGTAACTACAAAGGGAATTTCCCTTCAAGACAAGTACATGTAACTGGGTTCCAACACTCTTTGTATGGTTATTACTTTTCATGCAATCATTTTGGTCATAAAGCAGAGGATTTGAGAGTGTGTGCAAGGAATGATTTTGGATTCTCAAGTAGGAACTTAAATTCATGTGCTCCTTTAGTGGATTATAATGTTATATGTTATAAGTGAATCAATTATGGTCATATAGCATGCTTTTATAGAAGTGGTTTTGTGAAATCACCTAGATAGAACAAGAAGGGGGATACCATGGCCAAACAAAAGGGAGAACCTATAAAATCTTGGAAGAGGAAACAAGATAAAGAGAAGGAAAAATATATGCTTGTGCTCCATGCAAAAGAAGGAGTTAATCAATGCAACACATTTCAGCTCCATGGAGAAGAAAATTAAGAGATAGATCAGTTGATGCATATTCTATATGAAGGTAATAAAGCATCTCATTTCTATTGATGTCAAAGGAGGAGTGTTGCTGAAAGGGGGAGAGTTACATCAAGAAAGAGTTATAAAAAAAGGAATAATGATGTCATTGATGTCAAGATGAAGTATTGTAGACCAGGGGAGTTTTCTTTGTGAAAGTACTAAGTTTCCCTTTTCCATTGACGTCAAAGGGGGATAGATATAGAAAGGGGGAGCCGTGCAAAAGGATATCATTATGTTTGTGTTGCCATCAATGACAAAGGGGGGATTGTTTAAAATATTTTCATTGATGTCAAAGGGGCATGGACAAGATTCTCATTGATATCAAAGATAAAATCAATGGTTCAAGAAGGAAATCAATTTATGTGAAGTGACATCGATCATGAATAACAAGAAACTTATGATTTCTAAGACAATAATAATGAAACAAGAAATATTTAATATATTAAATGCATAAAACTTTTGGGAGACTTGCAACATAGGCATGAAGTATGGATGGTTTTTGTTGGTTGTTCCTATGTTGTCATTGATGTCAACATGGCGATAACTATATGGGAAGTCTACTTGGTTTACCGGATGTTGTTCTCTGCTGGTAATACCCTTTTGTGATGGATCAGTATGTTGGTACTTGAGTCCAGAATTCACCGCAAGATCTAATATGACTCTAATCTCTTAACCATGTTTTCTTAACTCATTCAGACAACTATATCCTAGATCTTGAGATAGCTTTTGTTGTGAGCAGAAAGATATCTCTGACAGAGTTTAACTCCATATCCTACTATTGTTTTGTGCTTGGCATACTGTGTGGGAGAATCCGCATTGTACTAAGGTGGACATTCTTATGCTGTGGTTTTGTTGATAGTCTCTATGTTGGTAGTATGATGGGAAATTTCTACGTGTTCTCGATTCGAAGGTGTTTGTTTTGAGGATTATTTGCTGGTTTGAGAATTGTAAATTTAGTTCAGCCATCACAACAGATAATATATTATTGGTATGACGAAGTTAAGGTTTATGATGATACCACTGGTATAATGCACCATATGGATAAAATTTTGACGAAAGTTATATCGCGGGCTTCTAATAAAGTTAGGTTGTTTTGATTGACTTATATGCTTCATCTAATTCGAAAAGTTCCATTCCAACGCATTGTTATACCGCGATAAACATTGGCGAAAGCGCTTTGAAGTTACGTTCGAACAACGCAATTTTATCGCGTCCGCCATCCTTCCGTTGAAGTTAATCCTTAAAACGAATGAAACGTTCCATCCTGCCGAACCCAGTCCGCTATCCCGGTAACGTCAGTTGTTCATCCTTTCAGCATTAACTTCATCGCATATCTGCCGTCATCTTTGAAAATATATATCCATCCAGTAATGATATACCAGTCAACATCCGAGCCCTACCAGCATACGCATGGAATGCAGTCTGATCCGCACGGTATTCTCCGTTCCACGCCCATGTCCGTTCATTTCCAGATGAAGCCCACCAACATTTAGAAGAAACAACATCCCGGCTGACAAGCTTGCGAGTTTAATGAGTACATTGAAAAGATACAAAGTAAAAGTGTTGAAGCATGTGATTTGTTGGTTGAAGGAGAAGAAATTATCTCTAGCCTGCTACAACAATTGGATGAGAAGAAAAGAACTGAAGAACGTCAAGAAATTGAAATTCAAAGAAAGATGGATGAATGCATAAAGCTAGAAAAAGTAGCATAAATCTTGAGATTTGTTCTGAAAAAGGAAAGAAGTTCTGAAGAAAAAATTAAGATAAGCTCGATGATGCTCAAGATGAATTAATTACCTCTCAAGGACTGGAAATGAATAAGAGTGGTTTAGGGTTTGAGGAAGGTTAGAGTTCTAAAGCGAAGCAATCAACTCAGTGCAAAAATGGGCAAATCAAGGATCTAAGAAGCAATTTCAGAAAAAATTCTGTCAAGCGACATGATGCTAAAAGGTATTTATCTTTCAATGGTGTTTGTTATTCCTGCAAGAAATTTGGTCATAAGGCAAAGAATTGCAAAAGTAAAATGAATGATTCTTTATCCGACAAGTGTTCTAAGAGTAAGAAGATTGGACACAAAGTTAGTCTATTGGATAAAAGGGGAAATGGAAAGAAGAATGCTATTTGTTGTAAGTACATAAATCCAAAACACCCTGGTAATAACAACAAAAGAAAGAAAACTATCTATTTGGCAAAGAAGAATGATTAAATCATTGATATGAAAGAAGCAAGAAAGGAAATGAAAAGGATTTGGAGAAAGGAATCATCAGTCTTATCTGTGCCGACCTTTGGTGCAGATACTCTCGTCAATTTCTAAATAAAAGCAGTGGCTAAGAGGGAGCAATCAAATGTAGAAAATCTAATAAACCCCATCATCGACTGTACTTGTGTCATATCATGATAGAAGTATATTTAACATGGTAACAAGACTAAGGTATTCTCCCAGTCACATGTGTGAAGGATGAAGTCTGTAGAATTTGAAAGAATGGAGGCATACATAATTTTCGAGGCAATCTACCTGCAAGTTGAAGCATTTATTACAAAATCATTCAGAATGGAATGATTAAATTCAAATAATTTTAAAAGCTTATGTATTTTCAGAGAAGCATGGAAAGGAAGTTTTGAGGGAAATTCAAATTTTCAGTGTTTGAAGAAGAAATCAAGCGGATTTGAAGTGAGCTCTAGATTAGTAGTTGATTTGGTGTTTGATTCTTGATGTCTACAAGATTATCTTCTTTGATATCTCAGTTTGTGGTTACTAATGTGATAATGAATTTGCATGTTTCAGTGGTTGGATCTATAAGTTATGTGGTTGGTAGGTATGCACAACCTATTGATTGCAGTGGGATGCCACATATGTGTATTGTCTATATCCACTAGGTTTGATTTATTGATGTTGCAAATTTCATTAGTTGGCCTTGTCTGTGGTCATTTGTGCATGGGTATGTTGTTTTGGGATTGAGAGGATGGATGATTTGAGTACTTGATTAGTTGGTTCATGGGACTTGTAGCATGTGGCTTGATCAAAATGCCATGATAGTTTGTTACATTCATTGGTTATACACTTTCAGTGGGAGATTTTGATAGTGATGAATTGGCGGTGTTGGATTGGTTTGTGATGTTTTGATGGTGGTTGTATGTATCTTCTTGGCTTGGAGATCTTGGTTTACTTGTATGTTACTAACATTACAGTTGAGTGTGTGTAGACCTGGATGATCTTCATGGAGAGGATGGTAGTCATGATGCCATGTGTAGCTCGTACCACGGTTTAGTGGGAGTTGTTGGCAGTGATGTGGATGCATCATTGGATGTATGTTATGGTGCATGTGATCTCCTAGGAGGATATGGTTAGATCATGTTGTTATGATAGGTTCCCGATTATGTGGTTGGAGCTTTGACATTATCGTGTGTGGTTCTCTTTGTATTGAGTACACTAATCATTTGCTTGATTACTTCATGATGGTGTGGTTTTGCATTTGGAGTTTGGCATGTATCAATCAATTACAGGTGCTTGTGGATACTTAGAGATGCAAGTGATGGTTGGTGTTCTCTTGTGATTAGAGACATTTGCTTGAGATTGTTACTCTTTGGAGGTTTCAACAGGAAGGCCGAGGAGCTTTCACCTGGTATGGATGTGATTTCATGATAGACCGATAGAGGAGATTGTTCTTGGAGTGAGTCATGATGACTTGGTTATCCTAGAGGAGCATTCTCATTCCCCACTCTTGGTCTACTCGGTAGTTGATTATTTGAGAGGTATTTGCCCATTATATCTTTCAGATGTGTTATGTTTTGTGCTTTTATTTCTCATGGGATTGAGTTGATTCATGGTTTTTTGGATACTTATTTGAGGATGGTTTAGCATGAGTTTATATGCTTTATCTCTCATAGATATGGATCTTAAATTATGGATGGTTAGTTTTGGAGGATTCATTTTAAGGGATGTTATGGCATGGTTATCTCCTTATGCATTTGAGTTTATGATAAGATGGTTGTTGGGCTAATTTCCAGTTATGGGGATGGTTACTATGAGTTTGATCTTCTTGATTAGAGAGGCTTATGTCCATGTTAGCATTGTTACATTGATTTATATGTTGTACTTGATCTATGAGATTGGGTGTTATGGATGTTGTTGAGGCTTTTCATTTGGGGTTGGTTAGGAGATCATACTTGACACAACATTACACTTTTGAGGTGTTGGTAGGAGGAAATTATGGTTTATAGGTTTCTCTCTTCTTGGTTTTTTCCTTGGATGTTCATGCTTTTATGCTTTTAGGGAGGATGGTGGCAACATGTTGTGAGAGATTATGTGGCTTCTTGGGTTGCATGTGTGGATCATTGACATTGTTCTCGGTACTACATGCTTTCATTTACTTATCACACCTTGATATATAGTGTTGATTGGTAGAATTGATATGCTTTGACATTACCTATGCAGTGGGAGTTCCTTGATATGTATGTTCTTCATTAACATGTTTTATACAGGGAGCTTGTGATTGCAGTTTATAGGTCGCATATGTTCTTGGCATGAGTTTACAGATGTATTGATACCTTGGAGGTATGGATGGTTGGATGCAAATTAGCATGTGTTGTAGATGCTATTTCTGATTGTGTTGGTTTTTCAGTTGACAATAGCTTGGTTAGAGCCTTTTTTATCACTTGGATTTGATGCTTGTGCTCATGGATTGGTGCATCTTCACATTGGCATGTTCCTTTTCTTCTATAGGTGGCATGTTGGAGGATGAGAGGAGTTCTTGCTTGAGATGTTGGTCACTTTGTTCTTATTGCAGGTCTCTTGATGGAGCACAAGAGCATGTTGGTGATTCATGTGGTTACATGTATGGCTATGATGATGTATTTCATGTATTGATCCCTTGTGCAATGTATACAACAAGTGGGAGAATTTTGGGATATGGTGTTGTACACCATTGCATAAAATGATTTATCATAATATTATAATTAAATAATTATTTAGTTGTGATACACCTTGGTGGTGTTGTTAATCACACTAGGTAATTATTTGGGGCCACATGATGTTGTATTGTAACATTGTATTATTATTTATTGTGTGGGAGACATGTGATAATAATTTAATATTGAGGAAATATTAAATAAAGTGATGTCTTAGTACCCAATATTAAATAAGGGGTTAGTGATTTTGTATTCACATGGTTTTGTGGTACATGGTTTAACCTTACCACTAGTTGTATTATGTGCGAGCTTGTGTCTATAAAAGCAAACACATGTGTAGTGGTTTAGGTTGGCTCAGTGGGTTGGCTGTCATTATCGAGTCTTCTTTTGGAGTGCATTTGTGAGGCATGGCATGGGATGTGTGGATTCATGCTTGGACAGATGGGAATGCATTGGAGGGCTTGATGCTTCAGAGGTATTTATTGTAACTCTTGTATTTGTTTATTGTTGATTAATATGATGGAGTATTTGTAAGGAAAATCAGACGCAGAAACAATTCTCCTAACATCAATACCTCAAAGAAGAATGTAGATATACTTTTAATTTTTTAATTACAGTTCAACTAAGATGCACTATGAAGTAATATAACAGAAACAAAGTATTTGACAATCACACAGGAACACCAGATATACGTGGGAAAACCTTTATGAGAGAAAAACCCACCACACCAAGAGAAATCACTTTGTATTACAGTAATGGAGATTACATACAAATGACAGACTTATCTTTCTGGTGTCTGTTTACAGCAACATTCACCATGAACAATCTTGTACAAGAACCTTCAAGTTACAGTCATTACAGAACATAATACATCTACTAATCATACAACAATCTGTCGAATCAACCAACGAACCAACTAACCGATCACAAACTACAATCACCAAGTATATCCATGTCGAACTCTATCTATAGAACTTCCTCACAGAACTGCCAAAACGAACCAACTTCTAATGGTTCACATTCAGCTCCTCCTATTCGTCCACGAGACTCCACATAGGACAGTCAATCGGTCAACAAAATTCACACTATGTTGGCATCTTGGTGAGACACTAACCGTGTCTTGCCGATGCCACATAACCTTCATATCGATATCGCCAAGAGTTACCATAGTCGCCAAGATGTTCTATCGAGCTTTTAGTGTTACACTGAAACACCAAGTAGTCGCCCAGACCTATCACTTTTGCTAGGAGATCATAGCGAGTCACCAAAGGTTATATCAAAGTCACAAGTCATATCAAGCTCCAAAGAATAGTCGGAAATACTTACATCTTTCACCGAGAGAACATACCAAACTCCAAGATTTACCCCAAAGTGTTCATCCATTGCCAAGAGTTATATCGAAGATCCCTTATCATCGACGAGACTTACATTCTTCACTGAGACTTCTTCCCGAGATCATTCGAGTTACCTCGATAGCCATAGGCTATCGACAAGACATCCTTCAGTCACTAAGATGTTTCTCTGAAACCCTTCTAGTTACACCGAACACTGAACGGTCGACAAGACTTAACACTCTCGCCAAGACCTTTCCCCGATCGCTTTGAGTTACTTCGATGAATGTTTGGATGTGTCCCCGTTGGTGTGACCTTCACTGTTCGCTAAGACTTCTCACTGAGCCGCTAAAGGTTATCTCGAAGCCTTTAAACCAAATGTTGTCAGCCAGACTTTAACACATCACCCAGACTTCTTCGAGAGCGGGCCTTTCATTGGGGAGTCTCAACGATAATATCACGATTGAATGGCCCCTGTCGACCCAAGAACTCCACTTGTGATAAGGATGAAACCGAGACACTGTATGTCTGTGAGTAGAAACATTTGGTGAGGCCGAGGAAGCTAGGTCTAGCGACTGTACAAAACTTATGATCTTACCAATGCGCTGGTTGGCTAGACATATGATGGATGTCATCACAGAGCTTTGATCAATGGAGATTTTCTGTATTGATTGAGGCATAATTCCAACAATCTCCCACTTGGCGAAGATCATACAGGCACCTCCAGAGCACAACATAACTTACTAAAAATAATGGGCACTAAGGCCCATTGAACTGGCACACCACCTGAACTTGTCTGTGCTCACTGGCTTCGTCAATGAATCTGCAACATTCTCCAAAGTATCAACCTTTTCCAAGCTGACCTTTCATCCTCCATCATATCTTATCGTACAAGGTAGTCTTGTACATCAATATGTTTGTCGGCATGGAAGTAGGGTTCTTTCAGGACAAATTACTTTCATTTGTCACAAAATGGTTATTTCCTTGCATCAAAGGCAATGTTGAACTAAAACATTTCAACCAAAATTGCTTAGATTTACAAGCATGAGTAGCTCGCGATGTATTGACCTCGCGTGGTGGACCAAAGTGACTCCTGACCCTCTTGCTTACTCATCCAACTCCAACACTTTACCACCACATTTTAACGTAGAAAGGAAATGTATCAATGGTGGACCTCCTCTTTTATCGATATCCCCTACCCAATCCAGAATCTACACTTATCCACGAATCTTTGAGAGTCCTCGTGATTCAACCAGAAGTTCCCATGGTAACACAAAACAAACTCTGAAGTTCCCTTCAAATATCTGAAAACTCTCTTTACAACATCCCAATGTGTCCTTCCAGGATTAGCCATAAACCGACTAAGAACTCCCACTACTTGAGCTGGAAGGAGGGTTGG
Organism: Sequoia sempervirens; assembly: GCA_007258455.2. Taxonomy (NCBI): domain Eukaryota; kingdom Viridiplantae; phylum Streptophyta; class Pinopsida; order Cupressales; family Cupressaceae; genus Sequoia; species Sequoia sempervirens. The sequence goes on from VDFB02008608.1 coordinate 20,171, forward strand.
TGGTAGGGTGGCTGAATGGGAGATTTTGAGCCCGATCCTCAACAGACAACTTTATTCCCTGCATAGTGGAACCACTAGCTGGTGCAATCATTCTATACAAAAATCTCTAAGAACAATCACGACATACTTACTTTGGTAGGCAAAAGCTTTCTATTCTTCCTATCCACTGGTTATCTCCATCCCCAGAGTATACCTTGCTACACCAAGATCCTTCATTTTGAACTTAGCAGACAACCGGGACTTAAGATCATAAATCATTAGCTTATTATTGCCTATGAACAACATATCATCAACATAGAGAGCAATAACTAATACTTGATCACTTTTAGCTTTATAATAGACATAGTGATCAGATTTTGATCTCACAAATCCAAAAGACAATACAAAAGTATCAAATTTTTGGTACCACATTCTAGGTGATTGCTTTAACCCATACAGAGACTTCTTTAATTTGCATACCAGTTTTTTCTTTACCTTTTTCAACAAAGTGCTCAGTGGGACATATAGATTTCTTCTTGAGATCACCATGAAGAAGCGTTGTCTTCACATTCATCTGATACCGACCTCTAAGTCATATGCTCTTTTGCAAATTGATAAAAGAAATCTGATAGATGTCGGCTTTGCTACAAGAAAATATTTCCCCATAATCGATTCCCTCTACAGGAATAACCCTTTACCTTGAGTCTTGCTTGTACTTCTACGCCATCGGACCAATCTTTTTTCTTAAATACCCATTTGTAGCCAACAGCCTTTCTGCCTTTAGGCAAGGGAACTAGACTCCAGGTTTCATTCTTATCTAAAGATGCCATCTCATCTTCCATGGCTTCCAACCAAGAATTTGAATCAGACATTTTAAATGCCTCTTTTACAATCCTAGGCTCATTAGTGCTAGAAATTAATGCATAGGCACAAATAGAATCAATCAAAGAGAAACCATACCTATCTGGTTGTTTTCTTTCCTGGGTTGACCTCCTCAATTGTTGAGGCTGAGGTTCTTTACCGGAACTCTCAAAATTTCTTGAGCTCTCCTTAGTTTGGTGCATTTTTGAATTTTCAATTCCTCTTTCTAAGTGTAGGAGGAATTAATGCTACATCCTTATTATTTTGCTTTGTCTCGACCTCTGAGGATCCAAAGTGGAAGGTTCGGCTCATGAAGATTACACTTCTGTTGTATACAATCTTCTCTATATAAGGATTCCAAAGCTTGTATCCTTTTATGATAGCACTATAGCTAATAAAAATACATTTGATAGCCTTGTTCTCCAGTTTAGATCTTTTCACATCTAGCACATGAGCATATGCCTCACAGCCAAAAAAATGAACATGTCTAAGTGAGTGCTTCTTACCAGACCATGCTTCCAAAGGTGTTTTCTCAACAAGAGTGGAATTTGGAGAATGATTTATTAGATAACATGCAGTAGATACAGCCTCATTGAAATTTCTCCTCAAGTCAACCCCTCTTGAGCATACTTAGTGCTCTCTCCATCAACATGCCATGGAATTATAAGGTGTAGTCTTGTGTCTTTTTTTAATTCCATGGTCTTTCTGATGATTATCTTTCAAATTCATGAACAAAGTTCACCACCATTGCTCAGTCCTTAAGCATTTTATTTTCTTCCAATCGATTTTTCTACAAGGTTCTTAAATTCCTTAAATCGGTGAACACTTAGGTTTACTTTTCAAAAATAAACAAATGCTCTTCTTGAATAATCATCAATGAACTGACACATAGTATCTTGATTTAGACAAAGAAGGAGGAACATCTACTAGACCAAGCACATCTAAATGAATATAATCTAGCAAACCAGAAGATTTATGAGGACTAGAATAAAACAAAACATGGTGTTGCTTTCCATATATACAATGCTCACATAATTCAAATTCGAGATTGCAATCTTCAAGCCCCTCAACCAGGTTTTTATTCTTTAAGGTTTTTAAACCTTTTTCTCCTATGTGGCCTAGCCTATGATGCCAAAGCATAGTCTTCTCTACTCAAAGTTTTACTTCCATAGAGTTTACATAATTAGGGATATTTCCTCTTTACCTCCATGAAGCGGCTTTTAGTGATTTTTCGAGACAACATTACATTGAACATCACAGCCATCGGCTTGTATAGAATTTGCCCAATTCGAGGCACCTCTGTGACACCATTAGAACCTCTAGTCATCTTGCAGCCATTTCGAGCGTAAGCGATATCATTGACATATACAGAGAGAAGTAAGTTTTGAGCGGACCTAGTATATGCATTACATTATTGATTCCCTTCACTCTACCATCGAGGAATTGTATTCTGACTCTTCCACGGCCAATAATCTCTAAAGTTGAATCACTTGCCAAGTACACCTTTCCACCATTGTATTCTTCATGCTTTGTGAACCAGTCTCTATGAGATGTCATGTGGAAAGATGCTCAGTGTCAGTAAACATCATCGATGATGCACGAGTATGAAATTTTGCAATGGCGTCACCATCACTATATGAGAACCATTATCGGGGAAGAGCCCTTCTTCTTCTTTTCTCCTCTTTACAATCCTTCCGGACATGACGGGTTTCCCCGCAGTTCCAACCTCCACCTTGGACTTCTTGCCAGGAGACTTTGATCTCCCCTCTGATTTTGATTTGGACTTATTGTCCTTCTTCTTGCCTTTCTCTTTCAGTCTTCCTCTGACAGCAAGAGCTTCCTTCACCATCTCAGAAGATTTCCTTCTCATCTCTTCTTACAGCAAAGATGCAACATCTTCCATCTTGAAACTAGATGTTGTACTCCCAATCGCCATCACCAGATGATCCCATGAGTCTAGCAAAGAACACAATAGAAGCATATAGCGATCCTCTTCTTCAGTCTTCACACCAACATATGTCAATTGAGCAAGCAACATATTAAATGCGTTCAAATGATCAGCCACATACCCTCCTTCCTACATTCTCAAAGAATACAGCTTCTTCCTCAGGAATAGTTTATTCACCAAGGACTTCCCCTGATAAATAGACGCCAGTCTCTTCCACAAAGAAGATGCAGTCTTCTCTTCATGAACATTCAGAAGCACTGAGTTTACCAAACAGACCCTTGTCAGCCCCTTAGACTTCCTATCTGCAAGGTCCTAATCTTCTTGCTTCATGCCTGTAGGTTTCACTCCAGCCACAACAATCCAAAGATCACGATCAGCTAAAAGATCCTCCATCTTGAGTTTCCACAACTCAAAGTTACTGCCATTAAATTTCTCTATTTCAAACTTTCCAGATGTACTAGCCATCTCAACTTGTAATCAGAAATAATGATTTTCCACAAGACTCCCACTAAACAGAATTGACTCAAAAAACCCAACATACCCACAAGGATAACACAACTGGCCAGGCTCTGATACCACTTGTAAGGAAAATCAGATGCATAAACAATTCTCCTAACGTCAATACCTTAGAGAATAATGTAGATATACTTTTAATTTTTCAATTACAGTTCAACTAAGATGCACTATGAAGTAATATAACAAAAACAGAGTATTTGACAATCACACAGGAACACCAGATATACGTGGGAAAACCCTTATGGGAGAAAAACCCACCACACCAAGAGAAATCACTTTGTATTACATTAATGGAGATTACATACAAATGATAGACTTATCTTTCTAGTGTCTGTTTATAGCAACATTCACCATGAACATTCTTGTACAGGAACCTTCAAGTTACAGTCATTACAGAACAAAATACATCTACTGATCATACAACAATCTGTCAAATCAACCAACGAACCAACTAACCGATCACAAACTACAATCACCAAGTATATCCATGTCAAACTCTATCTATAGAACTTCCTCATAGAACTATCAAAATGAACCAATTGCTAACGGTTCACATTTGGCTCCTCCTATTCGTCCACGAGACTTCACATAGGACGGTCAATCGGTCAACATAATTTGCACTGTGTTGGCATCTTGGTGAGACACTAACAGTGTCTTGCCGATGCCACATAACCTTCATATCAATATCGCCAAAAGTTATCATAGTCACCAAGATGTTCTATCGAGCTTTCAGTGTTATGCCGAAACACCAAGCAGTTGCGCATACCTATCGCTTTCGCTAGGAGATCATAGCGAGTCACCAAAGGTTATACCGAAGTCACAAGTCATATCGAGCTCCAAAGAATAGTTGGCAAGACTTACATCTTTTGCCGAGAGAACATACCAAACTTCAAGACTTACCCTGAAGTGTTCATCCATCGCCAAGAGTTATATTGAAGATCCCTTATCATCGATGAGACTTACATTCGTTGCTAGGAATTCTTCTCGAGATCATTCGGGTTACCCCGATAGCCATAGGCTATCGGCAAGACATCCTTCAGTCGCTAGGACGTTTCTTCGAAACCCTTCTAGTTACACCAAACACCGAACGGTCGGCAAGACTTAACACTCTCGCCAAGACTTTTCCCCAATCGCTTTGAGTTATTTCGACGAACGTTTGGATGTGTCCCCGTCGGTGTGACCTTCACTGTTTGCTAAGACTTCTCACCAAGCGGCTAAAGGTTATCCTGAAGCCTTTAAACCAAATGCTATCAGCGAGACTTTAACACATCGCCTAGACTTCTTCCCAAATAGGCCTTTCGGCCAAGGGTCTCAACGATATACGATTGAATGGCCTATCGGCCAAAGAACTCCACGCGATAAGAGATCACCCCGAACACTATATGTCACAGCGATAGAAACATTCGGTGAGACAAAAGCTAGGTCATAGCGACCTGTACAAAACATGATGTTACTAATCTGCTAGTTGGGTAGACATGATGGATGTCATACCGACTTTGCTCCAATGGATATTTCAGCCTGTATTGATTGAGGCTAATTCCAACAGTATGGATGCTTTTGGAGGCTAGTTTTTTCCCTCTTGATGGTTTCCTAGGGTATATCTTGTGTTATCTTGTGGCTTGTCTATTTGATCTATGCATTTGACAAACTTGTATGCATATTTAACTCTCATGGGTTATGTAGGAAATGATTTAAGATTGTGGGTTTGAATGCAATATTTCCTAACAACTTCTCTATCTCATCATTGTTTAATCTCTTTATTGATAAAAAGAAGTTTGAGGATTCAGTACTCACAAGTGAATTGGGAAGATTTTAAGGAGTGTATAGATATTAACAACTTGCTGGATGCACCTGCAACACCTGAAAAATGTAGAACCTCAAAATGAACTTGTAAGGAAAAGCCCTCATGTATCACCTATGACTTCACCTACTCGTAGCCAAGGTGAGCATGACGAACCTAATGATCTAGAGTCTAGGTCAAGGTGCCTATAATTGAGGAAATTTCATCTTCTTCAAAATCACAAGGACTTAAGAGCAGGAGAGGTAGTACATCTACATCCTCCACACCCTCTAAAATAAAAGAGAAGAAAAGGGATACTCAAAAGAAGAAAGAGGATGTTCCAAAGAAGAAGAAGGGTGTTAAGAAGGAGAAGAAGAAAGTTGAGAAATAAATACTCACACCTAGATGCTCAGGCAGATTAAAGAAACAAGGTATCATGGGGGGAAACACAAAGAAACTTGAAGAAGAATAAAAGAGTAAAGAACAACATTAAGAAGATGTCACATTAGTAGAAACAAACTCTGAAGGAAAGGGGGATATCCTTGGTAATATAAATATGGAAGTGAAGAGAAGGAGATATGTATTAACAACTTTTTATTGAGAATCAAAAGATATGTTTACTGCTAAGAAAACACAAAAGGAAACCTTGGATAGTCCAATTCATGGGGACTATGAAGGGGAAGGTAATGAGCAGTTTGTGAATACAAAGGAGATGTACATAGAGGAAAGAGATGTTAGGAAGGATCTTCAAGAAGCCTTGGACAAGATTAAACACTTGGAAGAGTTAGTACAAAGCTACGAGCAAAAGGATAAGGAGAGGGAAACAAAGATACAAGAAATGGAGGAGAAATTGCAAATATATGGCCATAGTACTAAGCTTGATTTACTAGCACAATTGGCCATGACTAAGATTGGGGATGGAGAGTTGGTAATACTAGATCAAAAACCTCCTTCCATTAGGAATCCAACTTATCATACTGCCTTGTCACTTGGTCATTAGTTATGAAAATTGAATGAGGAGTTTTTGTAGGAAAAGGAAAAATGGAAGAGGGAAAAATAAATTTTGATTGAAGAGCATACAAAGGAATTGGAAAAGAAAGACATCGAGTTAAGCAGATCAACAGTCAGATTAGAGGAAATTGTAGATAAAGTTGCACAAATCATCAATTATAGACCACCAACAAGGACATACACATTGTTTCTACAAGAAAGATTTTGTATGTTTTCATTTTAGCAGATTAATTACTAAATAGTCAGTTGGTATGAGTAGAAAATTTAAGTTTCTTAATGCTTTTGCTAGTTCCACACCTAAGGATCAAGATTAGTTGTGTGAATATTATTTACACAATTATGTAGTTCTAGACAAGATAGAATGGAATCCTCTAATGTTTGTAGGGGATCTTCAAGTAAGAGCACTTACATCCTATTATAAAAATGAACAACTTAGGGGTGAAATAATGGAAGAATATGAGAAGGAGAAATCAATTTCTCTCCCCATAAGGAAAGAAGCTAAAAAAATTGATGTAGTCATTGATGAATGGTTGAAACTCATTGATCATAAGGGTGTGGGCAGGAAAATCATGAAACTCAGGAAGGAAGATTATGAAAGAATGCAAAAACTAGACGTGGGTTTGGGACAACAGTGCTACAGTTACACACAAAGAAGATGGAACAACCTAACTCCAGTACATGATGATTGGTATTGACAAAGGAATCTACTAGGTTTCACTTACATTTCAACCACTTATGTTTCTCTATCCAGTTCCATACCGGACTGGGGAGAAAGGTGAGGAATGTGAGAAAGTTAGGCATATCAGAATAAGTCAACTTGTAGATTATAGAGGTTTTTACTTGAAACGGATCAAGGGAGTTAATGTTGTTATAGACCTGAGGTAGATCACCTTGTAGTATAATCAATACCCCTAGTGTTTTTCTTGGGGACAAGCAAAAGTATAGTTAGGGGGAGTGATGGGTCTAGTTATTAGCTTATTTTTTGTTACTTTCATGCATACTTTTAGAAACTTTTAGATATACTTTCCAGAAAATACTGCTATATTATACTACCTTTTCATACTCATTATGTAGACTTGAACCTAAAATATAATGATGGGAATATGGTCATGACATAATAGTATTGCATGGTTTATATGATGATATGTATAAAATGTGGATGGGATTCTATGTTTTAATTATGGTGCTTAGTCTTATGCACATGCTTTATGAATTAACCTTTTTGCAGCCAAGAAGGAACTATAGCATGTAGCAATTGGAAGCTGAACCCGCAACAAAATGAAGACTTGAACAACAAAACAAGGGAGTTCTAGATTAAGCTAAAT
>VDFB02008609.1:0-60925 GCA_007258455.2 Sequoia sempervirens
CAATGCCTCAAATTCCCAGTTAATGAGCAGGAGGTCACCATCTATGCCGACCCCCAACCATTTGAGTATTGTCAAACTTTAGAAGCATCTTTCCCCCATTTACATGATTGTCCTGGGGTCGAAATGGGGGCCTCCCAGTCATTATCCTCCAATCCATCATCCTCCAATCCATCATCTACTATAACCACCACTCCATCCCCCACTGACCCCACAGTCACAAAAGTCCAGATCATCGACAAAGGGTGTGGCGAGTATGAAATGCACACTGCCCTTAATGTAGCAACCATGCCACCATCGCCACACGAGTATGGTCAACCTTCCCACGCTTCCCTAAAGGAAGACAAGATTGTCACCTTCCAGGGCAAAAATATCCCTACCACCACTTTTGTATCCCCAAGTGTCAAGATCGATGCACCAGAGGAAGACATAAGTCAGTGGGTCTACCGCGAAGAGCCCGAACCAGAAACTCCCCTAAAGAAATATTTTCAGGAAAAGTATCCTTGGCCAACAAAGTTCGTGGAAAAACATAACTATCAAGGCAGAGGCCTAGGAAAGCAAGAACAAGGGCAGTTACAACCCATTGATACGTCTCTGCTACCAAAAAATGTGGGCATTGGGTATGACAGAAAGCAAAAGAGTCCCGCAACATCATCTAACACTTCTAATAGTGTCACCACGGACGATGGCTCATTGGCAGACATACCCGAGGAAGAATCCATCATACACGCGTACGATGATGTCGATCATACTGACTTATCGTCCATGTTCGAATGCCTATCCGTTTGCACCATCAGCCTATCCCTTTTTCACCTTGAACTCATTGATTGGGACCTACATAACACCACACCTGTCAGTATGTCTGCGGACACATACGTCAACCTTATGGGATTGGGGGAGGATAGACACTCGATCATAAAATAAAATTAGAAATAAAAAGAAGGTCATCTAGTGAAAACCTCCCTGAGGCGCTTCCTGACCTAGAAAAAGTAAAAATAAAGGATGCATCTGAAGGAGAAAACCTCGAAGAGGTGCCGGAAGATGGAGATGTTCATCTTCCCCTTATGGGAACTCAGCTATCTGCCAGGTCATCTATCCTGATTGAAGAAACACAAGAAGTTAATTTGGGAATTGCTGAAAATCCGAAGATCACTTATGTAGCCAAGTCACTCTTTGAACAAGAATATCCAATCTTTCTTGACTACTCCGAGAAGCGTCATCAATTTTACTGCGGTCATATTGAGACATGCCGAGGGCTTAGACCCTAACTTTGAAGTGGTTCACCATAGACATTCGCCAGACGCCCAAGCGAATCAAAGCGAAACCGTGAATGCATGTAAAGTTCGTTAGTAAAGAAAGAGTTGGAGAAGTTACTGGACGCGGGTTTTATCAGACCTATTGACTACTCCGAATGGATCTCTAACATAGTGCCGGTTGCTAAACCTAATGGTGACATTCGGTTCTGCACAGATTTTAGGGATCTCAACAAAGCCTGCCCAAAAGATGATTTCCCTCTTCCTAATATTGACATGTTGGTTGATTTAACGGTAGGACATGAGATGTTGTCTCTCATGGATGGCTTCTCCGGTTACAACCAGATCTGAATCACACCTGAAGACCAACACAAAACCGCCTTCACAACCCCTTGGGGCACCTTCTGTTACAATGTTATGCCCTTCGGTCTCAAGAATGCGGGGGCAACGTATCAAAGAGCTATGACCGTTATCTTCCATGACCTTATCCACATTATCATGGAAGACTATGTTGATGACCTATTAGGGAAATCCAGAACGCGAGCCGAGCATCCCACCATTCTGAAGAAGATATTTGAGCGACTAGAGCACTATAAGTTGCGGTTGAATCCAAAAAAGTGTGTCTTTGGCGTCACCTCAGGGAAATTGTTGGGGTTCATAGTCTCCCGCAGAGGTATTGAAGTTGATCCTGCCAAGGTAAAGGCTATTCTGGACATGCCGCCTCCACGCAATCTAAAGCAGTTAAGGAGCCTCCAGGGAAAAATGCAATCCATCCGGCGGTTTATAGCCCAACTTGCAGATAAATGTCAGCCGTTTACCCATCTTTTGAAGAAAAATTCCGTCTTCCGATGGACTCCACAGTGTCAAATGGGTTTTGATAAAATCAAGGAATACTTAGCTCATCCCCCAATTTTGATGCCGCCTACTCCAGGAAAACCCCTCCTACTTTATATCTCGGCTACCTCGGTCGCACTGGGGGCATTATTGGCGCAGCATGATGAGTCACTCAAAGAAAGGGCAGTCTACTACATCAGCAGAACACTAGTCGGCTATGAGTTAAATTACTCTCCTATGGAAAAAGCGTGCCTTGCTCTAGTCTTCAGTACACAGAAACTCCGCCATTACATGCTCAGTCACCCAGTCAAATTAATTGCTAAAATTGATCCTTTGAAATATCTGTTGTCTAGAACCACCTTGACTGGCCGCATGGCCAAATGGGTCATGCTGCTAAGCGAATTTGACATTGAGTATGTAGAGCGCAAAGCTATTAAAGGACAGGTTATTGCTGATCAATTGGCTGAAGCACCACTAGTAGACGCCTACCCAATAGACACTGAATTCCCAGATGAAGGAATCTACACAGTAACATAAGCACCAACTTGGACGTTATACTTTGATGGCTCATACACTCACAATGGATCTGGGGTAGGAATTCTATTAGTCACCCCTCAAGGTGACTACATCCCAAAATCCTTCAGAATAGCATTTCCCTGCACCAACAATATGGCGGAATATGAAGCCCTCCTCACTGGCCTTAGAATTGCAAAACAGTGGCACATTACACATTTGAAAGTCTTTGGAGATTCCTTGTTGGTTATCGGACAAGTTAATGATGAATTCCTCACAAAGGATGATAGCTGCTACCCTATAGCATGGTGAATGACTTTAAGAAATATCACCTCCATCGGGTTATTAAATCCTGGGTCGCGAATAAAAGCGTGGCCCACTATTGGCTCTTTGATTGACATGCCCAAAGATCGGACAGAGTGCGAGTTTCTGGTCGAACAATTGTTAATCCCTGCGTATGATGTCCCTGACACTGACATGGTGTGCGATATCGTAGGTCCCGCCTCCGCGTGGTACCAAGACATATATACTTACCTCCGTGACAACACCATACCCCCGGAACTTACACGCAACCAACGTAAATCCTTTATCCATCGTTCATCCTGATACATCCTCGTTGGTGATACGCTTTATCGTCGTGGGTATGATGGAATCCTCTTGAGATGTCTGAATGAGACCGAAGCCCAAACGGTACTAACAGAAGTACATGGTGGTATTTGTGGGGTTCACTCAAATGGTATGGCTCTAGCCAAAAGAATTCTACGGGCTGGATATTACTGGCCTACAATGGAACATGATGCTTGCGAATTTGTAAAGAAATGTCTTCCGTGTCAACAACATGCGGATTTGATCCACGCTCCAACACAAGATCTTCAGCCTCTCCTAGCACCGTGGCCGTTCTCTCAATGGGGTTTTGATTTGATTGGCAAGATTCACCCGCCATCATCCGACGGCCACACATTCATCATCCTTTTCAGGCGAGTACTTCACCAAATGGGTGGAAGCAATACCACTCTCCCAAATCACTGGTACTCATATTTCTAAATTCATCCTCTACCATATTCTCTGCAGATATGGTATCCCATCCACCATCATTTCTGATAACGGAAAACCATTTAAAAATCAAGCTATGAAGCACCTATGCGATACTTTCCACATCCAACATCGTTGGTCAACGCCTTACTACCCTTAGGGTAATGGTCAGGCAGAAGCAACCAACAAAAACTCTTCGCATCCTCAAAAAGGTGGTCAATAGCACTGGACGAGATTGGCACCTTCACATACATCCCGCCCTTTGGGCATACCGCACATCTATCCGTACCCCAACAGGCGCCACCCCATACTCTTTAGTATATGGCGCAGAAGTCGTCTTGCCAATCGAAGTTGAGCTCCCCTCATTGAGAATTTCTTTGAAAAACCTCATCAGCGAAGAAGATGCCCGCGTTGCACGCCTTGCCCAGCTGGAGTTACTAAATGAACGTAGAATACGGGCCTATGATCACCTACAAGTATACCAGAATCGCCTTAAACGTCATTACAATAAAAAGGTCCATCCCAGGCAATTCCAGATTGGTGAACTTGTGCTCAAGGAAAATCACCGCACTCAACAAGACCGTGACAAGAAAGGAAAATTTGAGGCAAATTGGCTAGGGCCGTATATCATAGCTGCCAAATATGGATTTGGAGCCTATAGGTTGGCTACTCTGGACAAAGATCCCCTTGACGAACCTGTCAATATTCTCCATCTAAAAAGGTTCTACACTTAAAAAGAGTAAGCTTGGTCTGCCCTATCAAAATCAAAACATCAAAATCAAAATCAAAAAAAAAAAAATCAGAAAATGACAAAAAATCCAAAAATAGTAAGAAATCATCCAGTCTATGGTGAAAACCACCTCTTGGTGGCGCCTTGGATAAGTATGGATGGTGAAAACCTCGTAACAGGCGTCATCCATAGAGGGCTTAATCATTATCTACCTGGCATCCTAGTTACTTTATGTTGTCATCCGCACTTTCATCCTCACCCACATTAGCCTAGGCCGCTTGGTATTTGTTGATTGAGCATCGGACGACTCATCTTACCTATCCCTCATCCTGAGCTTTCTTATATCCCACTTTGAGCTTATGTCTTTCGTCCGTCGGTCTGTGTCGTCATATTGGATCATCCATTGCGTCGGTCTCCATCTAGATCTCATCCCCTTGTACCACTTCCATCTTCTTGTCGAACTACGTTGCCCCTGCGCTTTTACGTAGGCAAGGCTGATCGTGCGATCTTCCCCCGGGGCACTCTCGGATCAACTTTGTTTTGGTCCTCCATCCCTTCTCGCTTTTGTCCATGGTCCTTTTATCGAACTACGTTGCCCTTGCGCTTTCACGTAGGCAAGGTTGGTCATTCGATCCTCCCCCGGGGCATTTGTCAGTCGTGTCTTGCGTCCATCATCGGTCACCATTGTCCTTTTTTTGCTTTATCCTTGGTCTTTTTCCATGAACTACGAGGGCTCTGTGCTTTCACATAGGCAAGGCTAATCTCTGATCAGCCCCCGAGCCCCTAGGTCGTTAGGTTGTGTCTTGTCTCCCTTCTGGTTGTCATCAAGTTATGCCTTTATCTAACTGGTTCTTAACAAACAAAACCCACTTGTACCAACAAATCTAATCAATTCTAAATATCCTTTATCATACCGATCTTTTTGCTTAGCATCCAGCATAGGTCTTAACAGGATACATCCTTCCTAACAGACCTCATCCATCCCATCTATCCCCTTGATCCTATGGCAATGGACATTTGAAATTGATTATGATCTTTTTGATGCTTTTGGTTTTTGTTTATCATTTGGGCTCCCTATCATCACTAATCAAGGCCGTCATGATCCATCATATTATGGCGTGTTTTGATTAATCCACATAGGGGCATATCTTGTTTTTTTTCCTGTGTTTTCTTGGTTGTCTCACATAGTACCCACCAAGATCCCTGCGGTCTTGTGTTATGTTGGGGCATCCTTTCGTGTTTGTGGTTATCCTAGTACTGAACCCGAACAAGGTCCTCGCGACTTTGGGGTATCGGGATAGCCTTCTTGTCTAGCGTGTTTGTTTCATGCATTAGACACTAATCTACCTCGGTCCTCCATACCTTGGTGAATCGTGTCTTATGCTATAGCAAAAACCAGTGCTCCAAAGATGGAAAAATTGAATTAGGATTGCATTTTTCATAAACATTGCATTACACACTCATCCTTATGGTTTTCGGTTGTGCAAATACTTTCTCCCATTCTCTCCCATTCTTCTCAGGGTACTGATACTTCTTGACAGATGCCACATGACATCCATCTTCCCCATTACTACATACCTACCTCTCATTACCGTGTTAGTCCTTATCGACACTTATGGCCATGTGTTACCTACATTACGTGTTAGGACCATATATCCATCGCCACCTGCATCCCCATACATAAGATCCATACATACACCGCCACCTGTAGAACACAGTGTTAGACGCATAATACAACACATACTGCATATATCAGATACAAGATAAACAAGTCAAATTAGGCATCCATATAAATAAATCATCATAGATCCCATAGCTACACATACCACATCACCATTCGCATCCATACAATCATTCATATTACATATGTACATCACTCCAATCATCCACATAAACATTTCAATAGATCAATGCATACATATACGTAAAAGTATCAATAAATACATACATCTATTCATCCACATGAACATCTCATATCATAAACATAAAACATAAATAAACCAATGCATCCATCCACATAAACATATAATACCATATACGCATGCATATAATCATCCATCATAAATAGAAACATACTACATGGTGTCCATAAGGACTGTCTCATATCAAAATAATATAACATGAGTCACAAGTCGATCATACACATCCCCTCATATGACAAAATATAAAATTCAGAGATATAAAATATCTCTGATCTCTGTCAAATACATCGTACATAGTCCATCACGCATCTGTCAAGAACTCAATAGCCTGTCACCTCCCAAACGAACTCCCCACATCTGATCTCTGTGGAGACTCAGGTCCTGCTCCTCGGCCTGGTGAAGCACCTGGTGAATCACTGTAACCACGTGTCTGTGTCCCCAGTGACTGGGATGGCGCTGGCATCTGGGGTGCTTTCCGCGTATATTGGAATAACCGCTGAGATGGATCCGAAACTAAATGATAGTAGGCAGCCATCCAAAATCCGGTCTCTCTCCCACTCTCCTCACTCCGCAACCTGCACTCGAGCAGAATTATGCTCCTGCCGATACCTGTCCTGATCCCTCGTAATCATCCTCCTCTCCTGCTCCCAAGCCTCCTGGGATAAGCGTAACTGTGCCATCTCCGCTTGCATCTGATCCCTCATCTCCTCCGCAGCCACTGCCCTGGCTACTGTGGCATCCCTCTCCCTCTGTAATCCATACATATCTCCCCCTATCACATCACTGCTCTGCATAGACTGCCACTGTGCTACTGCGGCATCCCGCTCCACTTGCAGCGTCTGTATCTATCCTAATGCTGCATCTCTCTCCTCCTGCAAAACCTGAACTCACGTCTGCACTATATCCCTCTCTACCTCCACTACCTGTACTCGTGCCTGAGCTGCATCTCTCTCCATCTGCATAGTCCGAACCTGATCCCTCGCCTGTCTCTCTCTCTCCTGCATCACCCCCATCTCCCCCACTGTCTGCTCTAAGCAAAACACTCTGTCCTGTAACTCATCTCGCTCCCGCCGGAGATCATCCACCTGCTGCCCACTACCTGTCGATCCAGTCGTCTCCACTGCTGCCCCTCTAGCCTGCAATACAACCATCTCAGCCTCTAATCTGTCCCGATCCCACCTAACAGTAGCTAACTCATCTCGTAGCCCATGTATATCAGCCTGCAGTATCTCCCTCTCTCTCCACATCACCTCTACCATATACCTATTCGTCCTCTGACCTGCTGCTAGCACTCTCGATAGCTCGGCCCTAAGTCTGATCACCTCTGCCTCTGCCACCCTCAGCCTCTGATCTATACTCTGACCAATCGCAACCTCTGAAGAACTGACAGGAACCACTGCTAATGGCTCCACATCCCAAATCTCTAGATCTGGCACCTCGCCGTCTATCTCCATAGCATCCTCACTCCCCCCAGCCTCCTCCTCCTCCTCCTCCTCACCCCCCAAGTCCTCCATGGAAGGACAGACTCGCAATCGTCGCGGCTGACCATGCCTCCCCACTCTCATCAATCTCTGTGGCTCTCCCCTCTCCGGCTGCTCCTCATCCTCACTCTCTCCTATCTCTACAACGGGAGGCTCCCGCCCCCCCTCTGCTGTCCCCCACTCCTCACCCTCTCTGGCTGATTCCTGGCCTCCGTACCCTCTCGGGCACCCTCATGCTCTGTCACGGTCTGTACCCTCATCAATCGCCTCCTGCCCGCTATCAACTCTGGCTGACTCCTGATCTCCGTCTCCTCCTGATCTCTATCCGGCTGTCTCTCCTCTCCCTGCTCTGCCCGTACCAACACCCTCCTCTGATGTACTCTGCTCCCTATACCAGTCTGTCGATCCCCTCTACCCTCCACTGCATGTATCATCTCTACCTCTGACCCCTCCTGTCCTCTCACATCTGGCTCTGGATCTCCCCTCTCCTCCTGTCCCCCAATCTCTGGCACTGGATCCCTCCTCCTCTCATGTCGTCTCGCCTCTCTCATCCTCCTCCGCTGCCCCCTGGCTCCTCGCCTCCTCCTCCTCCTACCTGCTCGTCCCCCTACCTCCACCCTCTCTGGCTCGGGCTGTCCTCCCTCTCTCACCCCACGCCGCTCATCCTCTAATCCAAACCCAACTGCTCCTACAATCGGCACCAAAGGTGTAATCCTATCCCATAGGTGGTTGCGGAACCACCGGTCATATCGGTCTGTCACTCCTGCATCCTGCTCTCCCGCATACCTCCCAGGATAGGGTACCTGCACTGTCGCTGCCCATGCTGCCCTGGTTGACGAGGGGCTAATCGCTCGCCCCCATGGTCGCTCTCTGGTGAGTCGTCGAAACATCACTGGTGGCCCCGGAATATCCTGGGTCTGTCCAAATTGTCTCCGCACCCTATCTGGCTGGTGCATCTCCACTATCCGTGGAAGCACCCCAATTAGAACACACTACGTCATAAAATACCCACTATATCTCGCAGTCTCCTCCCTCCATCCCCTGAAGCGTCGTCGCATATATGGTCGCCAAACTATGTCTCCCTCCACCAAATCATCTATCCTCCTCCTCCATACCTCCACATCTCCCACCCACCTATGACGAATAAGTCAACCCCATCCCTCTCCATATCTCCATGCCAGGGGCTCTGAATCATCCACCTCTCCCTCCCGCACAACAATCGGTCTAGTCACCACAATGTGCTCCCATGCCCAAACCTATAGCAGCGTCATATGTGTCAAGCTCACTGCCTCCCGATAACAAATCATATGCATATCTCTGTACAACTGGGCTAGTACACATGCACCCCATGCAATCTGTCCCTCTCGCCACTCCACAATATGTCGGATCGGCTCCATAAACCGCAAACTACAAAACCGCCTGCTACGATCTGGCAGCAATATCCCACTGATCAACCCCGCTAAAAATAACGGCAATGCTGGTACTCCCACTGTCAGACATCCATCTACATCCAACTGCTGACCACGCAATGGCAGGGCGACATCCCCAAACATCACTCTCATAGTCTGCTCCAACTCGGCCCCCCTCGACTCCACATCACTCAACAAAATCCCTGATATCGGCAGCTTGAGGATGCGCCATACATCCTCCAACGTCACCGTAACCTCACCCGTCGGCAGCCAAAATGTCGACGTCTCTGAACTCCATCTCTCTATCAGGGCTGTAAGCATCGCTCGATGTGCCCTCAGCACCGACACCTCTAGAAAATGCATAAGTCCTGCATGCTCCAATGCCACATGCTCCGCACCCATCATCGCTCCTAGCGCTGCTGTCAATGCCTCCGATCGTCGCTCGTGTGTCCGTATCTGCATCAAACACTGCATCCACAGCAACCATTTATCAGTACATAATTCTTCATGACCTCGCATCGTCTTTTGTTCTCTATCTCTTGTATTTCCTTTTTGACCTCTTGTCCTCCCCTCTCATTGGCTCAGCCCCAGTGAGCCCCTCTGGGAGGTCCGCCCCAGGCTGCGCCCTATGAGGCCAGTGCGCCGGGCGGGTCCCTTGGCTGCGCCACAGTGGCCTCAGCCTCTCAGGCGGGTGCGCCCTGAGGCGGCTCTAACCCTCTCGGAAGCAGTGCGCCCAGTGGTGGGGGCGGCTCACCCTTGGGAGTAGGCAATGCGCATACCTTTGGGCGCGCCATGCTTGTGGGCGATTCACCGATCCCCTCCTTTTCTTCTATTTTTTTTTAATTTTTTCAAATTTTTGTTCACTACCCAGTTTTTCTTTTTTCCCCACCTATAAAACCCATATGCCACCTTTTCGTCTATCTTTTCACACATGGTCAATTTTTTTAAAATCACTAGCATAGGTTTACGTACTCACCTTACGGGGCACCGCGAAGTGAGTCCATCGTTTCCGCACCTCATCAGCTCGGTGCACGATCTCGGTGTCATAATCCTGCGGCATGTTTGCTCCGTCTCCTCTCTCTCTTTCTCCTCCTTTCCTCACTTGCTTGAGTGAAAATTCCTAAAGTAAATTTTTAAATTACCTTTTTATCCCTTTCTACCTCCAAGGTATTTTTTACCTCCTATTTAACTTTTCATCCCTCCAACTAATCCCTAACTTCCCGGAGCCGCCATTCGCACACCGTACGTCCAATCCACTCCGTTCAAAAGGAAAAGTTGCTTAATTTTTTGCTCTCTATCCAACGGTCTCCTCCATTTCTTTCTATCGAGACGTTGTCCAAGGCCCCTCCTTTCTTCCCCAACCGCCCTCTCAAGGGGGCATACCCTACTACTTCCTTCCATACATTTCAAACCAGGCGCTGGGGCATCCTTCTTCTCCTTCGTTAGACCGGGGCATCAACCCTCATTCCTTTCTTCATCCCTGACATTTAGTTTTCTTCGAAACATCGTTATTTCAACAATATTTTGAAGAGGGGCAAAATGTAGGCATCCAAATTTAATCACTTCCATATGATTAAAATTACTGCCTTCCCATCTATCGTATTAATATTAATTTATTAAATTAAATTAATATTACACCTTTTGTCTCATACCGATAAAGTATTTAATTTAATAATTAATGCTTTGTCTTTTACCTTATTCCTCTCTAAATTAAATAAATACACTAATTTATTTAATTTACTCATTCTTCCTCTTTTTTTTAAATCAATTTAAAATTCCCCACTTTCTCTCTCCTTGTCACATCCTCCATAATCTCACCCTAATCTGAATTAATTTAATTAATTCAGGGTTATGATGTGCATTCTCTTAATCAGAGATTAATGTCACATCCTCCTACATTTGCCACTTGCCTCTAATCTTCTGTTAATTAGCCTAATCCAATATTTGCACAACCTTAACCAAAGTCATTAGCTAAGTTTAGCACCACTTTTTGGTCAATTCTTCCATTTTTCCTTTTTGGACATTGACCCCCTTTCCCATGTGAATTTTTAATTCACATTTATTTACCCTAGATTCCTCTCTTTAAATGTGAATTTTTAATTCACATTCCATTCTCCCAAGGCTTCTAGAGACCTTGGACTTGTCACAATCTCCACATGTGACCAAGTCCCACCTTTTTGGAGCCCACCTTTTACCCTCTAGATCATCCTAGAATGTGAATTTTTAATTCATTTATCCTCCAACCACCTTTCCTTTTCCCATGTAGATTTTTGAGGAATTCTAAAATTCCTCAAAAGTCCCTTTCACTCCCACTTGGGGACAAGAAATCTTTTTTTGTGGAAATCCTCTCATCCCCCAAGGTGCATGTCCTTTTCCACCTCATGTACCTTTTTGACAACTCATTTCCATCTCATCCACCCTTGGCCACCTCACCCTCCACATGTCAAGATGTGAGGGCTTGTGGGTTCTCAACCCACCATAGCCCTTCATCTTGACCTTGTTGAATCAATCTTGACCCTTGAATTCTCTAGAGAATTCAAATTCTCTATAAATACCCCCTCTTAATAAGCATTTAGAACACTTAGTCAATTTGCAACTACATGCTGCCATTTTGTGCACTCATCCAATTTTCAATCACATCCACTTGCATTTGCATCCAAGCACATAGTAAAGATCTTCAATAGAGCCATCAAGGAGCACACATCCTATCTTAAGCAAGGGCCAATCAAAGGAGTATCAACAACAAAGGAAGGTAAAACTATTTGTCTTGTGCTATCTACTTTCTTTAGTGTTTTGTCACTCTCTTTTGGCTAATCTTGAGGTGTCCTTGATATTTTGTTTTTCATATCTCTTAGTTGTTTTGCTCATTTAGAGAAGTGCAAATATCGAGGTATACATAGTTGAATCCAAAAGCTTGCTCTAATACTTCATGGACTGTGGGAAAATCATACCAACTATTGCTACCCTTCATGGGAGGGAAATGGTTTTTAAGTGGGAGATTTGTTGGAAAAATATGTCTCAACCTTCCAATTACAAAAAGGCTTATTATTGGCAAGTAAGCACAAGGGATGCAGAGGGTACCCCCTTGTGGGGTTTGGGGGGCTCATCCCCCTAACAGGTCGCGTACCCTGGTGGGGGTTTGAGGGTAGCACCCCCGAAAGCCACATTTCATGTATATTTTATTATTGTAAATGTAGATTGTTCATCATTTGGTCTTAGATCTGATGGTAAATATTTTGTCAGCTTGTAATTCCTTAGAAGGTAACCCTATTTTATGAGGGTGTTGTATTACAGTTGTGTATTGTGATGTATTTTGAGAGTCTGATAATGATCATGTTGCCTCTGGATCTCCGATTGGTGATATTCATATAAGAAGCTTGCTCTACAAGTTTATTTTATTCTTTGTGATATTGAATTATATATTGGGTAACTTTTGGAGTGTGTGGTTTTCTCTCGAAAGGGTTTTCCAAACATAAATTATTGTGTTGTGGTATGCATGATATTTATGTTTATTTTTGTTTAAGCTTTTGTAATTGTTGTAAAGATTTGTAAAGTTTTGTGTTACCCTCCTCTCAAGATTATTGTAGGAAGTTGTTTTGTTACCTTAAGTCCAAAGAAAATATTGGAGAAGCTTCTCCAACTTCATGTTAGAGGATTTAGAAGGAACCCAACATGAGGAGTAATACACGCGAGTGGCCACAATAATGTTTGATCAAACTTGCAATTTCCCTGCCAAGGAATGGGGCTTCATGATAAGGCAACCTAAGAAGCCTAGAATGAAAAAGGGATACTTAGAAATTTGAATATTTATCCATTCCCAATCCATTTCCAATTGAAGGCTTGAAGCCAAGAGGTGAAGGAAGAAAGGATTGTCGATAACACTAAGTCTTGTGTCATTGAATGGTCAAGCCAAAAGCTTGACAAAAGATGTCCAAATATTTGAGGGCATTCTTGATAGTTATTTACTCATAACTAAAATTATAATTCTTAAAGTGTAGCTACCAAAAAAAAAAAAATTTGAAAGTGTAGCTACTCCACCATTTATGGAGAATATTTCATATTATACATTATACTTCAAAAAAATCATGAGATCTCATATTTCTATGATAAATCAGAGAAATCAACCAAATGGGACAATGTGGTAAGTAGCTAGGTTTATTTATTATCATGTTAGTAAAGAAATAAATGCACTCTTCCATAAATTAGTGTGATGGTGAGATTTGAATACCCATGTTAAGGTTCTTATTTACTTTTGAACATATTTTGTTGTTTCTTTCTTATTGTAATTACTTTCTTTAAGTTAATCCAATAAAAATAAATAACTAAATAAAAATAGAATATTTTTGAATTTAAAGTGAGCTCATTTCTCAATCCTTCACCCATGTCCATTTACACAAGTTTTTATATATTCAACCATATCTTTTCATGTTTCCAAGTATTCATATCCATTCACCATTTATAACTTGTTTAATACTCTCATCCTTGTGGCTATACCCATACATTCATTTCCCACCTCAATATTTACACTTTCATTATCCTAGGTCAATCCCAAGGCATGTGGGAGTAATCCTCACACCAAATGGAATTAACCACCAAAATTTAAATTTAACTAACTCCCACCTATTGTATTAATTGTTATGAATCAACTTGGTACATGTTTACATAATTAATTGTTATATCTTGGTATTTAAAGGCATTTAGTGTGAATTAAATTGAGTAATTCATATTTAAAAATCATATGTATTGAAGAAAAGAACCATTCTAAGAACACTTTGTTTTGGAGCACTAAAAGGACCTTAATCTGCATCACATTCATCTAGGATGCTTGCATGATTGGTTGTTGTCTTTGATATTCTTTGATGATCATGAAGCCAATTTAATCAATCACAACCTAAGAGAACATTACTCTTGTGATTTGACAATCTTCCCATGGTATTTTTCAATATCATATGTCCTTACATCCAAGAAAATACCAAAGAAAGGGGTAACTAGGTTTCAGAAGTCTATTGTCAACATGATTATATTGTGTTTTAAATCTCTTATGCATGCTAGGTCAATATTACAAATGACAAAATCAATCCCACATGGTTAGGATTCAAATTATAGGCATTTCAAATATTTTTATGATCCTAAAGTGTTTTCCAAACTGAAGGCATTCATTTCACAATATCAAGATTGTCAATTTTTTTGCTACAACAAAGATATTCTTCATTGTTGTTCCCATAATCTTATACCACTTTTTATCATTTTTCAAAAAAAAAAATCATTCTCATTAGATAACCTTAGTGTTTATATCAAGTGTCATTCAATTTTATTTTTTCCTTTTGTAGCCTTTAAATCATTCTAGAGATGAGTTTATAATGTTTTATTTGTACTAAAATAAATTTAGATTGTTGATAAAGTCACTAGATTTTTCTATAAAAAGGGATGAGTCAATAAAGTCGAATTGTTGAGTTTTTGCGAAGATGTAGAGCTCTTGTGGTAGGGAGGAAATATTCTCATAATCTTGTTATTCCCGCATCCCCACAAATGGCCTTAACATACAAAGGAATACATGGAAGTCACCCTCTTAAGAAACTAGCCTAATTTAGACCATTTCCCTACAACCTTGCATTTCTTGCATTTACACTATTCTTTTGTATTTTGTGAAAAAGTGGAGATGTCAACGAATATCCACACTTTTACAATGTCAGTGAATTGAGGTTCTATCTAGGGTCCACCTTGCCTCATTCACTACTAACACTTCCATGTGCAATTAATTCATCTTTTAATTTGAGTCCTATAAGAGATTTTATAGGGTAATATTTTTTAGGAAAAATATTGTCACCTCAGGTAGTAGTAAGTTAGAAAGTGCATATATCGTTGTATAGGTTGTTGCAAGTATCCATTGGTGTCATAACACAAGTTATTTCAAGAATCCATGAGATCATCAATATTTCTTAGAGAAATTGATGTTGATTAAAAAATTCTAGCCTTAGGTATTCGTTTGTTAGCTCTAGTTTTGTGGTAATTAAAAATGCTTAGTAATTTAATGTTTCTTTTGCCTATCCTATACATTATAGATGCTCATATAGATTCCAATATCAAGGCCCTCCTTGTAGCACCAACCAATTAACGTGTTGTTTGACATGATCGAGTTAGAAATAATGAGATTACTTGGAACTCACCCTACCTCTCCTAAAAATAGACAACACTCAAGTCTCTCCAAGGTCTTCATTGTCAAGATTTGACATACTTGGATGACTCAAAAGTTTTATTTTGCTCCAATTTCAAGAAACTTTTTAGGGATTCTAGATTAATTTGTTACAAGATTTTCCTACATCATAACCTTCGTTTATTCACAAACTAAATCTCCCTTTTTTAACATGAAACAATAATTTTTTTTTTTCATAGATAAATAGCTGCTAAGGGGAAACACCCATTATATTAATTATAAAAATAGTACAGTGAAAGTTGTGTTTAGTATCCCATCCCAATACTACCTTGTACATCCTTTACCAATATGCATAAGCTTTGGTATATACATCGTATTCCACCCTCAGCCTAATTGCAAATAAAACCTTATTACTTTCTATTTCATGGAGGCATCCATAGCTATAAAATTAGGGCCAATCGGTTTTACGATTGCACATTCATAGATATGACAAAAAAGAGACTACTATAGAAAAAATTACATTGATAGACCCTATTTTTAACACATTCCCATTGTAGACACCACCATCCCAGGGCTAAGCATCACCTTCCTCTTGCAATTTCCTTGCCACTAGCGCACCAACCACCACAGGATAGTCGTTGCCACAAGCATGATGGGTCGGATTATTCATGATCTCCTCAATATCCCCGAAGTTATTCACCAGCCATTCCTCGCTCAGGCGCAGACCCCAATCCTCCTCATCCTCATCTTCAACATCCAACTCTAGTCCTTCCACATTTATGCAATCCTTCACCCACCCCGCCACTAGCACCAAGGTGATTCCAACCACCCTCTTCAGAAAGGTTATCCTCCACTCCATTTCCCCCCATCGCCTTTCCAATGCCTCCAGCTTAAGGGTGCAAACAATGGGGAATTTCTTCACCTCCAACCCGCGACCCAACAACTAGTAGTTTTGTGCCAGTGAGTGAGAAGATTGTCATCCACATTGTCTAGGGCTGCATCAATTTCATCGAGAAAGGAATGCAAGAATATCTTTTGGCATAGCAACTTGGCCTTGGCCTTAGTCATGCCCATGTATAAAAGCACTGCCAAAAACATTGTCGTGACATTTGTGTTTACCTTGTAGCAGTGATACATAATCAGGAACTCCACCCCAACACTTTCTTAACTGCTTGCAAGACCAAAGGATGGTCTATAGCAAGGATGGCCTTCAACCTTTTTTCTGTGACCTCCCCCTATTTATAGTAGCCTACCTTGTGTCATCATGATGGGTGCTTGATCGCTCATTACTTGTTGTATCGTTCAACACTTTATATAAGATCTTGTGACCTACCTTGTGGGATATTAATTGTTGGGTGCAACCTGGAATCATATATTTCCATTCCACCACACATTAAGATGACAAAGCCCCATCTTTTCACCCTCTGCATTAGTGCCAATAGACCCCCAACTGTACGCAAAGCTTAACTCCAAATAACTCTTATGTGCTTAGGAACACTTTCCAATTTATGTGTGTTGGCTAACATAGCAATCCAACCATACCCAATGTGCATAGGAATGAGGCTATCCCACACATCATTGTTACCAGGATCCATCTACTTTCATGTCTATGTGTCAAACACCTCATTGTTGTGTCTTTTCCACCGTCGCTTTTGCCAGTTCATCTGCCAATTCATTTCCCTCCCTTTATACATGGATTTTCTTGTACTCCTCAAATCCCCCAAGCAATTCTTTGATGGCCCAAAGCCATTGGAAAAGCTTCCAGTTTGGATAATTATTGAGTTGAATGGCATTGATAGTAATGAGGGAGTCCTCCTCGAGGTGAATGTGTTTAGCACCAATCTCCCAACCCAACTTTAGGCCAATTAGTGTCTCTGAAATCCACAATGTTGTTGGTGTTATTTCCTAGATAGATAAACCTTTCTGGCAGGACCTTTCCGTGTTCATCACTCACAATATAGCTAGCACCACTCAGACCAGGGTTTCCCTTTAAGGCACCATGAAAATTGATCTTGATCTAGCTAGACTCTGGGGCCTCCCATCTCACCTCCTTCCTTTTTTCCTGACTGGCCACCCCTACCCCACACATGGAGGGAATTTTGAGGCCTGAAAAAACTTTTGATATCTCATCATCCCAACTCGTAAAGACCCTCTTCTTGCTTGATTTGTTGTTGGGAGCTTCATTGACTAATTTTGTTATGTGACCGTCAATTTTGCTACAGGGTAAAAGCACAAAGTTATGTCACACTTTCAACCAGCTTATCAACACAACTGAATTTAAGTATTTCTAACTAAATATCAATTTTGGTAAAACATATGATCTAGTAAGATTCATTCTAGCTAAGATAGATGCTTCCACAACTTTTTCAACTAAAATTGTTGGCTAAAAATATATGGAGCGCAACCTTGAATCCAATTTACCAAAAAATTAAAATTATTTGAAAAACTTGAAGTTTCAATAACTCCTGCTAATGTAAATAACATTTTTAAAAAAATATAAAAATACCCTTTTGTAGATCCATAAGTGTAGTTTTCAAAAATATATTTATTTTAATAGTTTAATTTTTTTTATTTTTACTAAAAGTAGGTTAATAGCACAAAATATTAGGTTGAATACTATGTGAAGAAAAAATATTAAAACTTATTAAAAAAAATTGAAAAAAATATGATGCACTAGATAAAAGAATCTATTTTAAGATAGTATATTTTTTTTTCCATTTTAGATAAATATTTAATATGAAAGTTGACGTTTGATGAAAACAGTTTTTTTTTATTCACACACATTTTAGTATTTATTTAAAAATATATATTTATCAAAATTGGAAAAACATATATCCATGCACAAAAATTTTCAAGTTATAAATACACACAAAAAATTTGAAAGAAAAAAAATAAAATTTACTATAAAAAGTTTGACGTCCCATGCAACTTCATTTTTCTGCATTTTATCAGCAACTAAATTATAGTTTTAATTTATTAAAAACTAGTTTAAAATAATTTTTTAATTGTTTTTAAAAGATACAAACATAAAATATACTAAAAATACATATTTTACTAGTTTACATCATTTCAAAATTTAAAACATATATGCCACTTTTTAGTGATTCAAGTTTAAAAATTGGATCGGCATTGGTTGTTTCCTTTATAAAGTGTGACACAACTTTGTGCTTTTACCCTACAGAGCCTCTCAATTTCCATTTCCTTGTCCTGGAAGATCCTCCTACTTCGTTCCTTCCAAATTTCCCAAATAATGGTGGAGGGAATAACAAACCAGAGGTTGTCATAGATTGATTTCCTACAGTTCTACGACCACATATTAAACCACATTTCCACATCTAGGGACCGTATCAGGCATTAGAGGTCCATCTTCCTCATGAAGAATTTCCAATAGGAATTCACATATGGACATGTCAAAAGGATGTGGTTGGTTGTTTCATTGCTGCAATTGCATAGTACACATCGCCTCGACCCTTGAACACCAAATTTTTCCAACCGATCTTCAGTAAGAATCCTTTTTTGTCTTGTCATCCAAGCAAAAACCCCTACCTTTAAAAGACAATTTTTATTCCAGATAAGTTTGCTTAGCCAATTTTTCTTGCAATTGCAGCTTCCTTGACTTTATACCCAAATTTAACTTTATAGAAGCCTATAGAAGACCTGCACCATCTAATGATGTCATCTTGATTGGAGGGAACAAAGATTCTATTTCTTAGGATTATGGCAAGCTTCACCTTCTAGTCTTGGGGCATATCAATATCCTATAGAGAGTGCCACTCCCAAAGCGGCAATCTATTTTGTATGGTTGTAGTTCCATAGTTGTAGACCTTACTACCTTAAACATGGAGGGTCTCCCTTTTGATATCCTCTAGGTTGGGATGGTTGGTGATGGGCTCCAACCCACACCATGATCCGTTCCAAAATGAAGCACTTTTTCCATTTCTAATTTCCCAAGTCACATGTTTTGTGACAATATCGCTGCACTCCAATATATAATTCCAAATTACAGAGCCCTTGGGAGGATTTGTAGTAGTCAGAATATGGGCAGGCTCATCTGAGTCAAGGTACTTTCTTCTAAGAATTCTAAACCATTTATGTTTTCCTTTTGTATAAATATTCCAAGATAGCTTGGGCCCCAAAGCCAAATTCATTAATGCTAATTGTCTAATGCCTACCCCACAAGCCTCTTCTAGAGAGCAAATTTTGTCCCAAGCAACTAGAGGGAATTTTTGTTGATCCCTGACACCACTCCAAAAGAACCTACTAATGATCTGGTTAAGGTCCTCCTCCATTGCCTTAGGAATTTTTAAGCATGCCACAAAGTAAAGTGGAATGGCTGATAGGACCACTTTAATCATCAAAAATCTTCCAACTGAGGACAACCATTTTCCTTTCCAAGTTCCCACTTTATTTTTGCAACTGTTGATTAAGCTTTCCCAATAACACTTTTTATTAATTCTTGCAGATAGGGGTATCCCCAAGAAACACCCAAGAATTTATGCCACCCTCAAGTTCATAATTCTTGCCAAGTCTTTTTGGAGACTCAGTTGGGTGTTTAGAAAGAAGACCTGTGATTTCCTCCAGTTAATACCCTACCTAGACACCAAACAGTAATCAAGGAATTTTTTGGTAGTCTTGGCTTCCTTTGTACAAGCAACACCAAAAAAATGGTGTCATCCACAAATTGTTGATGGGTAATAGGGTCTAGCCCGTTAGCCACAGTCACACCTTACCAAATGCCTTCCCTCCTTAGTGAACTAATGCCCTTGCCAAGAGCCTTTGCCATCATAATGAATAGAAAGGGAGACAATGGGTCTCCTTTCCTAAGACCCCTAGAGGAAGAAAAGAATCCATGTGCAACACCATTTACTAGGATTGAGAATTTTGGTTTAGAAATGCAGCTTCTAATCCAGTTGATCCATCTCACACTAAACCCAAACTTTTCTAGCAGTTCCACCAAAAACTGCCTATCCATCAAGTCGTAGGCCTTTAGAATATCAAGTTTGGGAATCATGCAAGCATCTCTTGCCTTCCTTTATGAATGTATAGTTTCATGTGCTATTATGATGCCTTCCACTATTGATCTCTCGGGTGCGAACCCACTTTGCTCCTCTAAGATGATTGACTTTATGACTTCCTTGAGTCTATTGGCAATAATTTTGGTATCTTGTAAATCGTGTTGCAAAGAGAAAGCAGTTTGAAGTCATTCATTTCTTGTGGGTTATTTTTCTCAAGAATCAAGGCCAAGAAGGTATGGTTTAGGGATCTTAGCATTGATGGGCAAGGTCGTTGATGTCACAACTTGCATCATTTAGTCAATTATTTATCGAACCAGGTGTGTCTCAGAGCTATATGCAGTAAGGATGGTTGTCATGGATTTTTGGGGGTTTTGCACTATAAACAGTGACTTCAGGTATCAATTTGGCTCCTTCAGGAGTCTTTAGGAGCTTTCAAGAGCTCTTTAGGAGCTCTCAGGAGCTGAACTACAATGACTAATTCCTAAAGATTAATTCTATCTTATTTCCTAAACTAAAGTTCTATTGACTTATTTCTGACTTCATTGGACTTTGATTGAGACCGATTCATGGAAAAGACTAACATTTACTTTAATTCCTAATTTAAAATATGAAATCCAAATTAATTCTATTTTGCTTTAAAAGAAATCTATCTTAAGATTTGTTGGAAATTAAATGCTATTTTAAGAACAAAAATGAACTGCAAGGAAATGACAATTAATCTAGAAAACATAAACACTAATTTCCATGAGCAAATTTCCAACAAACTTCAATTCCATCTTTCCATAAGTTCCCATCATTTCTTCTAATTAAACTTAATAAATAATTACCAAACTTAATTACTTTGAACAACATCAAAATTCGATTAATCTAATAAACCTTATAATGATTCTAACAACTTAATCTAACCATGATAAACTAAATTCAAAAGTGATTCAAACAAAACTAACTATCCAGATTTATCATCCAATAACTAAAAATGATTCAACAACTTATCATTCCAGAATTAACATCTAACACTTCAGAATTAATATCTGTTGGTGTGAATAATAGTCTTGTACCTAGCTAATTCTTTCACTAGGTAATTAGGGGACATATTCACATGATTAAGTTTACTTAGGAAAAAGATTCTTTCTAGAAGTATTAGTTGGCTTTTCTAGAACTTATCTTATCTAGCTAGGATGCATCATTTCCTAGGTGATTAGGTTGTTGGTTGTCTCATGTCATAGGATTATGACATTTGTCAACATCATGTTCATTACTACATCTCAACCTTGCCTTTATAAGCAAGGCATCT
Source organism: Sequoia sempervirens (assembly GCA_007258455.2). NCBI lineage: Eukaryota > Viridiplantae > Streptophyta > Pinopsida > Cupressales > Cupressaceae > Sequoia > Sequoia sempervirens. The sequence continues at coordinate 21,635 of VDFB02008609.1, forward strand.
CTTGTACATTTTCATATCAATTAATCAATCATATTCAACCATTAATCAATCTTGCATTGTGAAGCAAGATTTCTCACCATTCTCTCTCTCGTGGAAGTGGTTTTGGTCGCAACTGTTCTTGGGGGTGTTGGAGAGTCACCATTTACTCCCACATGGTATCAGAGCTCTCAAGGTGTTGCAGATTCCTTCCCAAATATGAGGGTATTGTGTTGGCTTGAAGATTTTTGTTGGGTGTAGATTGGGGTTTCAATAACCTCACGATGGAGATCAAAAGGTTCCACAGACGAATTTTGACTGTAAATTCGTCCATTTTGGGTAAAGTTATTTTTGAGGCAATTTTTTTTTGCTGGAACAACCTACTAGCGGTACGAATTTCCTATTTTCGCAAGAAAATATTTTCTGAAAATATTTTATGCAGTATTTCATTATAAATTTGGGGCAAAATTTATTTATATTACTCAGGCAGAAAATATAGATTGGGGTTTTAAATATTTGTGGTGAATTTTCTACAGACTCGGCATTAGTAGGGAATATTCTGTGAGTCATCATTGTTGTCACATATTTTGTCTGATAGTCATAAATTGTAGGGTTTTTTGGCCTTGAAAGTCACCTGTACTCCATTTCCAGTCACCTTGTTCATCATCAGGTCGTACTTTTCCATTTTTTTAACCCTCAATCAGATCGGCACTCCCACATTCTTCTCTGTGGTCACATCGCTTGCGTTGGTGTACGACATCAGAGGAAAATTTGGCATTATCGCTGCTGGCAAAGGCTATAGAGGCAACAATTTCTACCGGGGCATCAATGCATGGCATGGATGCTGCCTCCCTATTTCTCTCGCCCTCCGTCCAACATAGACCTGTTTCCCTCGGTTAAATCAATGTATACTAAATGAAGGTTAAATCAATGTATACTAAATGAAAGTTATTTTAAAAGATAAAGATTGTATTTTAATTTTGTTTTTTATTAAATATTATATTTATTTTACTTTTTCATGTAAAATTTTAATATTTAATTATAATTTTAAAATTATACAAATACTTAAAATATTAATAAAACTTAATAAATTTTTTATATTAAAATATTAATAAAATTTAATAAAAATTTAAACTAAAATGCATAAAAAAAAAATTATAATCCTAATTCAATTATAATTATAATGATAATTCTAATAATAATTATAGCCTTTTCCCTATTTCTAATCTTAATGCTCACCTTAACCCCATATCTAACCTTAACCCTAATTCTAACCCTAACATTAAATCTAATTCTAAGTCTAATTTTAAGCATAACGTAACCCTAACCATAAGCTTAATTCTAGCCCTAATTTTAATCCTAATTGTAATCCTATCCCTAAACCTAATTCTATTCTAACACTAACTATTTTTTATTTTTTATTATTTTACATTTATTTAAATCTAACTGTAACCCTAACACTATATGCTAATTCTAACCCTAATTGTATTCCTAATCATAAGCATAATTCAAACCCATATTCTAATTCAAATCTTGACTCTAACCCTAATTCAATTATAACCATATTTATAATTCTAATAATAATTCTAACCCTTTCCCTATTTTTAACCTTAATGCTGGCCTAACCCCATATCTAACCTTAACCCTATTCTAACCCTAACATTAAATCTAATTCTAATTTTATTTTTAATAATAATGGTAACATTAAAACCCGACTCTAACCCTAATTCAATTATAACTATAATTATAATTATAATAATAATTCTAACCCTTTCCCTATTTCTAACCTTAATGCTCACCTTAACCCCATTTCTAACCTTAACCCTAATTCTAACCGTAACATTAAATCTAATTCTAATTCTAATTTTAAGCATAACCTAACACTAACCATAAGATTAATTATAGCCCTAATTTTAATCCTAATTGTAATCCTAGCCTAAACCTAATTCTATTCTAACACTAACTATTTTTATTTTTATTATTTTATATTTATTTAAAGAACTATTTTAATTTAATTTATTTTTTTACTTGTTTTAGTTTTAGTTCTTAAGTAAATGTTAAAACTATGATATCTTTTTTAAAAATATATACGTAAAAGAGGTTTAATATTTTTCATTGTCTCTTACATATTTTAAAAAAAAAATGTGTGAAAATTATTTATTTATTTTTTACAAACAATAAAATAAAATCATTATATTATAATTTTCATACCATTCAAAATAATAATGTATAAATATTTAATTGAATTAACCTTTTGCTTTATAACTCTAACTAGTTTTATATTACTATTATCATTAATATTTAATATATTACTACTATACTAAGTATAATAAGATTTTATAGTTATTCAATCACTAATATTCAATCTTCTATTCTTATCAAATAAAATCTTATCAAATTTGAAGGAAAAATATTAATTCAAGAAAATCAAAACATAATTATTACAAAACATAAAAAATATGATTGCATTTATTTTTAAAATATTTAAAATATTTTTATTATATATTATATTTATATAATGTCAATTTAATTTTTAATATTTTATATAGTGTAAATTTAATTTTTAAAATAATAATAATATTATTATATTTATTATATAATAATAATAAAATTAGAAATTATATCAAAATCTTAATATTTAAATTTTAAATTAATTTAATAAAATTATTTTTTTTATGCATTTTAGTTTAAATTTTTATTAAATTTTATTAATATTTTAATATAAATTTTTTATTAAGTTTTATTAATATTTTAAGTATTTGTATAATTTTAAAATTATAATTAAATATTAAAATTTTACATGAAAAAGTAAAATAAATATAATATTTAATAAAAAACAAAATTAAAATACAATCTTTATCTTTTAAAATAACTTTCATTTAGTATACATTGATTTATATTAAAAAACTCAGGTGCAGCCAAAAAAATACGGAGAAGAAATATGAAAAATTTTGTACGTGAGTCTGATGGCAGAAAAATTGAGAGTCGAGGGAAATAGGTCTGTGTTGGACGGAGGGCGAGAGAAATGAGGGAGAGGGCGAGAGAAACGAGGGAGGCAGCATCCATGCCATGCATGGATGCCCCGGTAGAAATTGTTGCCTAAAATCACATCGTCCACTTGTCTGCATCAGTGCAACATCTTGTACCCCTGTCTCCTACTCTGCGCACACGTCGGATCTGACATCGGCATACTCCAATCGCATCATCGCTGTACATGGTCCTCAATCGGTGGTATGCGTGTCTTTTGACCTGCAAGTTTTTATATATATAAAATTTGTTTGCAAATCAAAGGGCCGACGGGGTTTATTTATTGGTCATGGTTTTTTTAAAAAAAGAAGCTTTTGCAAAGTTTCTCATGTAATGACTGACGATTTTGTATAGCAGGTATTTTATTTTTCCTTTGTGAAGCCTGTGGTCATATTAATGACCATGAGCCCGCCGACAGGTGCCTATTTTTTGCTCCGATTTAACCTTCTCAGGTTTTGTGTTTGCCCCCAAAGTGCCTATTTATAGGCCTTTTTTTTGTTTTTTAATAACTTTTGCATACGGAGGCCATTTTTCAGAAACAAGATATCAACGGAAAGCTGGAAGTCTGAATTTTTCAGTGGTGCAGATATCTTTTAGAGATTTTGCAGTTTTGTGCCTCTTTTTCCAGGTTGAAGCCCGATCATCGTTTTTCACCTCCGAGCTCATTTCTTTGTGCTTCGATCTCCAATTTTCTCCAAATTTGCGGCATCGTGAAGGTATTCAGGAGTACTTTAGATCTATTCATGCACTTTTTGTAGATTTGTTTCCAGATTTTTAGTTCTTCAATTTGTAGCTGATTTGATAGTTTGGGATATATTATTGTAAATTTGCAAAATAGTGTAAATATTGTTGGGACAAAGGGGTTGATTTCTTGTATTGTGAGGGAAATTTTTTGTTCTTCTCTTGTGATATCTAATTGTATCATGGATTTGCCAAAAATTGTACTTCTAACTCCATATAACTATCATGAGTGGAGATCTCAAATGGAGTTGTTATTGTTAAAATCAAAGTTGCAAAGAATAACATTTGGTCAAGATCCAGAACCCATAGGAGCTAAAGAGAAAAGAAAATGGCTTGATAGAAGGGATGAAGCTCTTGGTACTTTGAAGTTGTCCATTTCTCCAGATCTTAGATATCATGTTGCATCTTGCACTCATCCTAATGAAGTTTGGATTACTTTAGAGAGTCTCTTTGGTAAGCCAGATAAGATGAGGAAATTTAAGTTGGAGAATGAACTAATGGGTCTTAATCCTTCAGATTTTGACAATGTCCAAGACTTTTTCTCTAAGCTCAACTCTCTTAGATTGCAGTTATCTAATTGTGGGGTTACTAAAGAGGATGAACAGTTGATTCTTTCTATTCTTGCTAAGCTTGGTCCTGATTATTCAGTTTTTGTTTCTACATTCTATGCTACAATGGATGCCCTTGGCAATGCATACAAAATGCCTTCTCTTGATGAATTTGTAGCTCAACTCACAAGGGAACAAGCAAAGTTGGTTAACATGGGCACATTGAAGTCTTCTACATCTCATTCTCTTGTTGCAAAGGATACAAAGGATTCAAGTGGCAAAGGTAAGAAGCAAAATAAGGCTCCCAAGTCTAATGAGCAAGGTAAAGATTCTCCTTCACATAGCACTCCTGAGTCCACACCCTCTTCAAAAGAGGAATCATCTAAAAAGAAGAAGTCAAAATGTGCATATTGCAAAAGATTAGGACATGATGAGCATAAATGTTATAATAAGAAGATTGATGAGCTCACACACCTTCTTCAAAAGAATAACATTCAACTGCCTTCATCAGTGTCTTCTACTTCTTCAACATCTCAATCGGCAGCCCCCTCATCATCATCTCAGTCACAAGACACAGGATCTACTTCTGGGCTACACTTGAGATGAAAGGATAAGCACTCTTGGCCTCTGCAAGTCCTGAATCACATAGATGGCTTCTTGATTTAGGGGCATCTCATCATATGGCATCTTCTATGGATATGTTCTCTTCTTTTGAGCCTTGTAATTCACCTCATATATTGATGGGTAACAATACATATATGAAGGTAAGTGGGAAGGGTTCTATTGATATGGGGGAAGGGAATTTCAATGATGTACTTTGTGTTCCTTCCTTTTCCACTAATCTCCTTTCTATTTATCAAATTACTCATGGAGGTCAAGGTAAAACAGTTGAGTTCACTCCAGATAGGGTGTACATAAGGGACTTGGAGACTAGGAATATTGTTGCTATTGGGATGGCTGATCATTAATCTCGTGTATATTCCTTTTCACATTTTGCTTCAGAAGATGATAATATTCCTTTGATTGCATCACACACTCCATTGTGTGTGAACCATGTTAGTGAGGAGAAGTTTGGTCATCTACACCTTGGTATTCTAGAGACCAGTGCTGAGCTTCCTACTCCTTGATCTCCTGCTTCTTCAACCATTGATGCTTCTATTTAGCAGGATGATCATAGTTTTTCAGATCTTGCTTTGTGGGATGAATATTTGACAGAGATTTCTAACTTGTTCATGGAGTCTCATATTGCAGATTTGGAGGACACACTTGAGGGGTTTCTCTCCTCTTTAATGACAATTTCAGCACAACTATTATACCATCTACTTTGTCTTTGGATATTGACATTCATGAGTCTCCTTCTTCACTTGATTTGTCATGTTTCTTGGTTGAGTTTGACCATGCTTATGTTGTGACTCATTCAAGCTTGGAGGCTCCTACTCAGTTTTCAGAGGCATACATGAGCATTCATGCTTCCTCCTTTTAGTTGGACATGGCTTCTTCATTAGCTTATGGATTTTTTTCTTCCTAAGGGGAGATGTGTTGCTTGCAGACATTGGGTCATCTTTTGTTTTCAGGAATTCTTCATCGGCTTTGGAGCTTCTTCATCATGGGGGGGATATCTTATCTCTCTACTACCCTCTTATGGGGGGGGGGTATTTGATTGTATATACATGATGAATGTAGTTCTTGGGGGGTATCATTAAGTCCTCCATACATCATGTTTCTTTTGTTTTGTTTTGTTTTTCTCTCTTTTGGAGAGGAGTTTTGTCCCACAGGGTTTTCTCCTTTTCTCCACTTGTGAGAGATTGTTTGCATTTGCATTGTAAATGGGTACCTAACATGGCCTAGTAGTTGGGACCCATGGACATAGTCTTTGCATAGTGTGCATAATAATCTTCTCCCTAAGTTGCACTTAAGGGGGGGTGTTGGTGTGAATAATAGTCTTGTACCTAGCTAATTCTTTCACTAGGTAATTAGGGGACATATTCACATGATTAAGTTTACTTAGGAAAAAGATTCTTTCTAGAAGTCTTAGTTGGCTTTTCTAGAACTTATCTTATCTAGCTAGGATGCATCATTTCCTAGGTGATTAGGTTGTTGGTTGTCTCATGTCATAGGATTATGACATTTGTCAACATCATGTTCATTACTACATCTCAACCTTACCTTTATAAGCAAGGCATCTCTTGTACATTTGCATATCAATTAATCAATCATATTCAACCATTAATCAATCTTGCATTGTGAAGCAAGCTTTCTCACCATTCTCTCTCTTGTGGAAGTGGTTTTGGTCGCAACTGTTCTTGGGGGTGTTGGGGAGTCACCATTTAATCCCATAATATCAATGAATAGAAATAGCATAACTTAGTAAAATACCAACACAAGATTGATCCCTTTGGTTGAGCGGGCCTTGCTCTTCCTTAGGTAAGATCCCTTAACACGGTGATTGAATTAACTTCTTACTTTCATTCAATTTGATCAAAGTGGGACACAGAACAAAGTATTACCATCGATTATAGAAATTTGATTAAAAATTATCTAACTGCTATTTAAAACCGAAACATGGATATTTATAAACATATCCTTATTGAATTTACAACATGGAAATTAACTACCAAGATTCAAGGTGTCTAACTAAAGATTAAAACAAAACTAAAGCAAAACTGAAACAGGACTAAAGCAGGACATAGAGAAATATGTCAGATTGGTGCTGGAAGTAGAAGTTCCATAACCGACTACAAAGAAGCTGATTTGGACTTGAGTGATTCATCATCTAGCTGGGCCCATCAAATGGCATGATTATTTCCCTTGATTAAACAAAGAGTTTAACCACATCATCAATCTTTAAAATACCCAGTTCAAAACCCTTAGGAAAAGGATAACAATTATGGTAGTAAAAGATCAACACAACATAATTATCTCATTAATATCATCATAAAGTAATGCATCTAACATAAAACATTACTTCAAATATATCCACTAATTTAGCTAAACATAAAGTAATATAAGTAAATATGTTAATCTATAATCTATCGCCAGTCATGTTAATTAACAAAAATAACAAGTCTTTTAAACATAAAATGATTTAAATGAAAGTATTTTGAGTCTCTCATCAAGCATGCTCATCTTTCTCCTTGATTCTTCAACAACCAACATTAGGTCATCCCCAAAAACCTCCTAAAACTTCTAAAAAAAACTAGTTGAAAATCCATCAAGTCCTGGATCTTTGTTAGGGTTTAACTGAAATATGGTTTCCCTAACTTCTTCCTTTCCAATGCACTGGAATAAGGCCTCATTTTGATCTGCATTAATAATTGCATGGATGGAATTAAGGAGTGTATCCCTCATATTTATGTGCTTTGGTGCATCCCTATTCAGGATTGACTCAGAACCTCACTGCTTTGGCGTTCACCTCCTCCATGGATTGTGTCATCACACTATCCTCCCTCCTAATTTTTGTGATCCTATTCTTGCTTATGCTGGCCACAATTGTTTTATGAATTTTTTTTTGTTCTTGTCCCCTTCCTTCAATCATGTCTCTCTAGATTTTTGTCTCCAAAAACACTTCTCTTTTCCAGATTCTAGCTAGTTCACCCTTTAGGCCTTTTTCTATTTCAAATTCCTCTTCCCTCATCCCACTCTTGATGATGTTATCATTTAAGGTCGCTAGATCCTATTCTACTCTTTCTTTTGCTAAGGTATTCTTGGAATGTGTCTTATTCCATTCTTTCAATTTAGCCTTGACATAGCCCAACTTCTTACTAATCTTGAACAATTTGGAGTGGTTCCCTATCCTAACTTCATTCCACTAGCCAACCACCAATTCGAGAGGTTGTCATCCCTTAACCACATATTCTCAAATTTGAAAGGGTTGCCTTTTGGGGGTTCATCGGGCATGATTGTTAGTTGCATCAAGAAGTGGTCTGATACCATGAGTGGCAATATTGTTGCTTCATGCAAGTTCACTTGCCCATCCCATTCACTGAAGAGAAATTTTTTTTCCAATCATTCAACGATATTTGTGAAACCCTTCCTTCGATTCAACCCCATGTATACACCATTCTTAGCCTACACATCCTTTAGCTAATTTTTCTCTATAAATACTTAGAAATCTTGTTGAACATTTATGATCCTCGTTAAACCACCTTTCTTATCTTCATTATTTAATGTTGCATTGAAATCCCCTGCAGTGATCCCCTTTTCACCTATGAAATTTTTCATTCTATTGGTGATTTGTTGCCATAGATTCCTTTTGTCAATTGTGGAAATCAGTCCATAGATATTAATAAGAAAAAAGTGCTCATTCCTCTGCAATATTCTGCATCTTATCATGATCCAGTTCCTATCCTCCACAACTTCCCCTTCTACTGTTTGTTACCTGATTTTTAGCTTTCAGCTGAAATAAGGTAACTTAGTGTTTATTCTTTTTTGTTTTCATTTAAACATTAAAAGATACATCATGTTCTGCTATGTTCATTAATGTGCATAAAAGAGATTGTCAAAACAAATTGCATTTATTCCAATTTTGCAATTACAAACAAATAAGAAAGAGAACCAATATGTATTGCAAATGTAATCTTTATTGATAATCAGGAGTGTATCCTTCACAAGCCAAGGGACTATCTATTCTAATACTTATAAAGAAGAGATTATACACATATAGATAACATAAAAGAAATTGCATATAAAATGAAAAGGGACCCATTATTGCCTAGTGGAATGACGAATCCCATTGGCTTGGCCTCGCATCATCTTGATCCTTCCCGCTGCTCCGCTTCCGTTTGACACCCTCCTTGTTGCTCCTAGGTTTCCTACATTGGATAAAATAGTGTTGTTAGAGCAATGAAAGGTCCCTGATCAAATATATATGCAAAACATCCATAAATGTGTAATCTAATGTCTACAAGCATTAAAATAGCAGCATACCATAAGTGTCCATGAAAAAAAGAAAGGAGTAATCAAACACACCTATGATATGCTTTGTTTATCTAATTGGTTTGTTCCTTGCACAGATTTAGGACAAGTCTTATTACTATTCTAATTCAACTAATTCCAACATGTGGGGTGAAATGTGGCTCCCACAAGGGTAGATCTCAACATGTTGCCCTTTGATGTTTTAAGAAGGATAGGAAATTGAGAAACTTGATCAAATCAATAATAAATATGCTATTGGCGCATTAAATCAATATGGAATCACACCAATTGATCAAATTTCATTATCAAATTCAAAAGATGCAACACATAATGTGAGTTTCCAAGAAATTCATACTTCATTTTTTCATAATGAATCAATCAATATGTTGCCATCATGTCAATAGGATTAAGGTGTACTTTGTTGGATATGTCCTTCAATATTCTTAAGTGGATCCAAGATCCATTTTATTAAAAGAAGTAAATGATATCAGTATGCATCAAGTTCAATTTTAGATGCATCAAGTTTAATTATGCATCTATTAAAATAATGAAGGAGAAATCAAGTCATACCTGAAACCATCATGCGGCCTATGGGGAAGCAAGAAGGAACAAAGATAATCATGCATTGTTGCATGAGAGATACTGTCCAATTCATTTCACTTCAACCCTATTGGACAGCCACACATCACCTAGGATGGTGAGTTTTCAGGTCACCAACATAAGTGACATATGTCTGCCCACTAAGATTAAAGCAAGAGGATATGGTGTTATTTGTTGCACAAGATCAAAAGGACTTAGATGTTTGTGAAGACCAAGTAACAAACCTTTGAAAGCAACAAGCAATTGTTAGGGAAAACATGAAGATTGGGGTAGTCCTAAAGGAAAGATGCATGCTACATCTCATAGAGGGACAACAACAATCAAAGAAGCATATGGGACAACAAGAATCAATCAACAATGACAATCTGTGTGACAGGAGCAAGATGCAAAGTAAAACAAAAGAATAGTGATGTTAAGTTACAAGTCTCCATGGACTCAACGAGCTATGCATTGTTCACATTGAACAAATCAATGATCATTCACTCAACAGAGGTATGAAACAACCATTTGATGCTATAGGACAACAAGGTCCAAAAGACAATGTATTTCAGAATACAATGAACAAAATGGAAGCAAATCACTTCACAATATCAATGCACTTCAAGCAACAATGTATTCCAATGGAGCAACCCCTAAGCATGATCATAAAAAAGGCTATGTAAATAAAATGTGTTTCACAAATGAGGCCAACATTTGAACATTTGAAAGCATTGCTAAAAGTAAAAGTGATACAAGGTAGTGCACCAATGGAGCTAACAAAATTTCAACAGAATGATTAGCCATTTACATTTAATGGAGATTAAAGCAAAAGGAATCAAGCAGTGAGAAATAAGGTAATGAACATACATTCTGTTTTGTGTCTATGATAGGAATATTCCTTTTCATATGTTTGTTTCTTTCAAATGGTCAAATAGGATGTTTCCTATCAACAAATGTAAATGTTTTTCATTTAAAGACAAGGCAAGCATGATCAAGAAAGAATCAACAAAAGAGTTCAGCCATTGGATACCAACAAAGGGTACATTGAGTGTAACATAGTAAGGTAATACATCATGTCTTGCATTATTCTTCAATGTTTAATGCCAAAGAATGCTACAGGAATGCCATGATTGGCAGTATGATCCCTTCTCAATTCATTTCCAACTTGGAGTTTCAATACAAAACATGGATCATCTCTACATTTATGGTGTTGACATTTCATGATACTATTCACAAGTGAAGCAAACATGAATAACAACCTTGCTAATCTCACAAAAGCATAAACATATGAAGCTGCTATGTATTAAAAGTGGGAATACTATTCCAATGTTGCATTTGGAAAATACAAACACTTTGTCATGATAGCACTCAAGCATGATGATCATCTAAAGTGAAAACAAGAAAAAATAAATTAAAGGAGCACGAACATGTTGATGTTGTCAAGTTTGTCCCAGATAATACAATAAAGACCTCAACCATTTTGGAGAGTGTATTTGAGTGCAAAAATGGAGTTTTTTCTCAGAAGAAGCCAATTCAAAGTAAAGGAACATGGGGCAGTCATCCAATGCATATGATGACATTTGTTTTTAGAACTATTTATGAGTTTCATCAAGCCACAACCAACTATGTTACAACCATGCTATGCATCTTAAATGCCAAAAAACAAAAGAGAGGATAGTTTACTAAGTATCATATTCACAGTGATACTTTGCAGTCAAGCAATGTGTGTAAGTGCCTAGGAGACATATGAGCCTTAGATAACAGTCCTAAGGCTAGATAACAGTGGCAAAGTGAATGATGATCGTTCAAAATAATGACAAGATGCATGAATTTTCAAGGAGGTATACCTATACCATGCAATGGAATTAAATCATGTAGCAATTAATTTCTTCAGGGGGTTTTGTCTAAGTACAGTGAATATTGAAACCTGAAGAGGTATCTGTGAATAGAGGTTGAGCTGTTTTTATTTTTTGTATAGTGACACTAAATCTTTGCAATAAATTTCAAATGTTCTTCAAATGGTGGAGGAAATGCAAGAAATGAAATAACCAGGTGCATAATAGAGCTCTTTTCAGAGTGTTCAAAACTATGTCAAGATCAAGCCCACTTCTTCATGGCCACGGCCTAAAGAAGTGTCTTTCTTCAAAATAACAAAGACCCATTTGGAGTTTTGCTACGAGACTGAAGATTCAGAGGTGATAAAGAAATACCTTGGGGTTTTCTTTCATAACATACAAAATGTGTCATGGCGGCCTGGTAAGGTCATTTTCTTTCATAAATTAAAGAAACCCACTTGTGTTTTATTATGAAATGCAAAATATAGAGGTAAACAAAGAGTGTTGTCTTCTCAAATAAAAAAAACCCATTTGGGTTTGTGTGAAAGGTGCAATTACAGATAAATTAAAGGAGAATAATTGGAGTTATCTTTTTCAGAAAAGAGCAACAAAAATATTCAAAACCCACCTATCTCCTCACAACCGTGGTCTAAAAGGAGGATTTCTTCACAAAATTAGAGAACCCACTTGGGGTTTCAAATTGAATGCAAAGTACAAAGTCAACTTTTCCTTCTCAATGAAAAAAACCCATCTGGGTTTGTGTAGAAATTGAAAAAATTCAAAAATATTGAACACATTTCATGGAGAGCATTCTATAGAAAGTGGAAAAAGTATGCAAAAAACCCTATTCCATTCTTCATGGCTGCAACCAAAAGGTTCTTTTTTCTTCACCAAATCAAAAAACCACTTGGGGTTTGAGCTAAGATTTGTATATACAAAGATATTGAAAGAAATAATGTGGAGTTTTGTTCTACAGAAAGGCAACAAATGTATGTAATCAAACCTTTTTCCATTCCTCATGGCCATGGCCAAAAAAGCAATTTTTATTTAGAAAAGCAGCAAAACCATCTAGGTTTATTCATGAATTGCAAATACAGATGGAAAATGCCATTTTCTCTCTTTTTATCACTAGCTTCGCTCGAGTATGATCTCTATTTGCTAAAAAACAAGATGGGGGATGACTAAAAGCTTACCTAAGTTTTTTACTCATTTTCCTTTGTTTATGCAAGATTTTGTCACTTTAAAAGCCTTCATTCGAGCTGCAAAGAATCACCAATGGCAGCTGTGAGCAAATGAAAAACCCACACAGAAGAAATGAAACAAAAAATGATCAGAAATATGTTATGCCCGCAACTATTTAGCATGAAATGGCCTTCAAATGGTGGAGAAAATACAAATTTTGATTCAAAAAATCAATTACTTGTTTCCAATGTGGAAACCACAAATTTCATCCAAAAAAACCAATCATAAATCATGTTCTATGTGCATTCAATGAAACCCTCATGGTAGCAGAATGTCGACCTCCAAAACCTTTGAAGCACAAATGATGAGTTCTTTTTCTTTTTGCACATTTTGTTTAGGGTTAGAAATCCTATGGCGGAGGTCGATAAGGTATTTTTACCTTGTTTTAAAAAAAATGCAAACACATTTTAATGTGTTATGTGGTCTTTAAAGTAAGGTTTATGACTTAGGCACTTTTTCCTTATATTCATATTGAACACCATGTGCCTTGCTTTGAAATATGCTAAGTCCCCAAGCCATAAAACATGCAATGCCTTGAAAACTTTTAAAATATGCCTTCCAAGCAGTGTGGAATCCCTTTATGCCCACATAGGTTGAATTATGGACCTTTTTGTTTGTCTTTGAAAATTAGGAGAGTGTTGACCAAGTGCTTGGCTCTCAAATGCAGAAGTGGAGGTGAGTCAAAATTGAGCAAATGCCTTGGAGGAGAGTTTTAACTTTTGCTTGAATGTAGAACATATCATTTAGTTTGCATTTTATCAATTATAAGGCATTGTTTAAGTGATTTGTAAATCACTTTCATGATATTTATTTAATGCAAATGTAAATGTAATTCAAAGAGGTGGTGGGGCCTTTTGCATTCTGTTTTGAAATGTAAAATAGTTTGATTAAGTGATGTATTATGAATCACTTAATCAAGTTATTATTTTGAATGCAAATTAGAGTCTTATGTTTTCAAAAAAGCACCAAAGGTGTGGGTCAAATGGGTTGAATACATGTGTGAAGACCAATGATGACTGGTAGACATGAGGGATGTGTGAGAGGTTGTTTTGATTGATTTTGGAGGGAAAAGGGTTGTTTGGAGGCATTTTTGTCACATTTTTAGTGTGACTATAGAATTGGCTTGACTTTGCTTCATGTAGAGGATAGTTTGGAGTGAAGGTTCTTTTTGGCCTTTTCTGTTGCATCTGACCAGAACCTTCTAGATGGACTTGTGTGAGAGGATTAGTGGTTTTTTTCTTAAGTAACTTCAATCTTTGTTATTGAAGTGAGTTCTTTCTTTCCAACAGAGTGATAACTTGGCTTTGGAGTTATCTTTTTCAGCAGGAGTAGTATTGTAACTCAAATGGACTTGTAATCAGTTGAGTACTTTGAATCAATGAAATTGAACATTTACCTTCTCATTCCATGTTTTATTGTGTGTAGTTAGTGATTGATTAGATTATTTGTGAAATTTATCTTTCCTTGTAGTCTTGTCTCATGGTTAAGCACCTATTTAGCAAAAAATGCATTGTTATAGGTTATAAGTTGTGTTAATTAAAGCAAGTGTTGTAAGTTGTGAAATTTTGTTTTCCTTCCAAGAGTTCTACTAAAAAAGACCTCCTTATAAATTACTTATGTGCAAATGCATGTGAAAATGAGTTGTGTGAACAAGGTTTTATTTCATTATTTTGAATGTGAATAGGTTGTTTATAGGTCTTATTCAGTTGTTTGGTGTATCACCCTTAGTAGTTTTGTTAATGTTCATTTTCATGCATCTTTTAACCTTTTCCTCAGAAATCATTAGTTTAGGTGACATCAAAAGGGGAGCCAACCCATAATCTAGAGGTCTGCTTTCAAAATAGGACACCCACAACTTGAAAGCAGTCCCATGTTAGTTCAAATTTGCTGAGTGCTTTCATAGCTTGGAAAAGGGGTGCAAATTTGGCCAACTAACACTACTAATGGGTTCTACATGAGACCTAAACCTCCTGAGGCACCTTTTGCCCCAATAAAGTGGCCCTTCCATTACCTCCAACAACTTAATCTATTGTCACTTTTCTCTTTACACAATTTTGTTTCTTGAAGTAAGAAGATGTCAGCTCTGGATTGGTCAATTTGGCATTAGACCATACACCATTTTTTAGGGGAACTAATGCCCCTAACGTTCCATTTTACGGACCTCATTTCCCTTGGGGAAGGATTACATCCTTCCCTAATCTCAATTTCATTTGCCTAGCTGCATTAGCTATGATTTTCAATTTTTCTTTGTTTGATTTTGGCCCATGTTTGTCATTCTTATTTATGTTTGGTTTCTTCAACTTTGATTGGGTTTGTTCCAACAACATCCCTTCTTCCTCCTCACCTGCATATTCTTCTTCTGATTCTAACTTTGTTTCACTTTCCTCCACACTTGTATGGAAAGCTTCAAGATTTGGGCCCCTTGGATCATCCACTACTCCTTGCAAGCACTCCTCCCTAGCTCCTTTCAAACCAATAACCTCTTCCATACAAACTAATCCTAATCCATCTTTGTCCACCATGATAACCTATGGGTAGACAAGAGTCATTTCAATAGTTGTGTTGAGAGAATTATGCTCCTCCTAATCCCAGGTCACCTTAATACCACACATTTATGCTATTGTGAGATTGGTGAATTGTTCCTCCATTTCGCTAGTGCAATGCCCCACCTCAACTATATGATTTTCCCTCACCTTTCTATCTACAATTGGATCCCCTCCCTCCTAGACTTCAGTCGCAAAGGGAGTCACTTGCACAAATATATTCTTGGCAACACCATCCAGATACATACCCATTAGCTTTGCTTACCTTCACAATCATCCTACACTCCAATTGTCCATTATCCTTGGATTTTCACAAAAGGTACAATTTCATATGATCCTATCTCTCCACACTTTGAAGCCAAGACCCCATGTCTACACAAATATCTATTTCCTAAGGAAAGGTATGATGCAGAGTCAGCCCCAGGCATATTCTGGCATATGGACCCAAACATCTATCTTATGCATTTTTATCGATCGAGATGAATGAGCCCAAGCTTTTCCCAATTTCTATATGTCCTCTTCCCAATATTCAATAGGGAGATTGTAGAGGCAAACCCAAATCAAACCTTCTTGAATTATATGTTTACATGGATCAAAATTAAGATACCAATCAATCAAATGCATCTTAGAACTGTCTAAGTAGTGCGGGCCACTACTTAGGGCATTCCACTTTTTAGTTTTGGAGGGGAATTCTACCAAAAAATTATGTATTTGGTAGTGCCCTAACCTGAACTTGGTTTCCCCATTTCTCCTAACACCAATTTCTTATATCCACTAAATCCCACCAGCCACCCCCCCATTTGACAAAAACCCCCTATTTCCTTTAATCATTCTACTGAGTTTTTTATTTGATCCTTATCCAAAGTAACAAAATGCTTCATCAAACTAGGGTTAGGTGACTTACCTATCAAATCCTCATATTTATGAGGCAGTCCTTCATCGATTACCACCTTTTCCTTTCCTTTCCAAGGCCTATTTGTGTGATCCCACCAACCACATGCTTGAAACATGTGTCCTTGCTTTGCCAACTATCAGATGTGTCCACCCTTGGAGACTTATTTTCCTAGAACCATCCACGCCATCCTTTCGTGTAGCCATTTCAATTTAATGTAGTTTGGTTGTTGTTTCTTTGCTTTTGGTATTCCTACCTTTGAACCGGAATTGCTTCTCTTCTTTGGAGATTCCATCTATGTTGTTGAATCCATAGAAGACCATTTTGTCAGCTCCAACTCTTCCAACCATGACGCGACCAATGACATTGGCCTCTCGCTCTTTGACGCTCATGGGATGAATACTCCAAATGGCATTTGTCCACCCATCATCCGCCATCATAAATCCACTATGGGGTGTGGCACCATCCATTCGATCTCCTTTCTGTAGCAAGCTCATCCCTTGACCGCCTATCTTCTTTGATATCACCCCAAGCTTTCCCTCCGAAGTCACCTACTCTTTTTTGGTCTTCCTTGCTCATTTTCGCCTGATATGTTTTAATGCAATAAAATTAATTTTAAATTAACTAACATGTACAAATACAAATTTTAACCAAACTTCTTGATATTTTATTGTATTCCAATCTATCTATCTAATTATCTAAATAAATATCAAAATATATAGGGTTGGAAAGATAGAACTTAAGGTTTGTAGAACTACAATTCTAGGTTCACAATGTAGAAAAATTAACCATAAAACCTCTAGCAACAACACTCATCATCATGCAATAACTAACTATTAAGGTACAAGATTCAAAGAAATGTTGAAAGATCAAATCCACATATAAACCACCTATAGAGGAGGAGATTTGCTACCCTTGAGTCTCGAGACAAGCAAAAGTCTTCAAGGAGAAAATGGTCGTCAACTACCTCAAGACTACCTCAAAGAATGAAGCTCAAGTGACAGTATAAAATAATGAGAGTTGTAGAATCAAAATGAATAGGTCACATAGGTTTTCTAGATAGACTGATGAGCTCTTGTTCAAAGCAAGTCAACGTGGCACTTGGACAATGGTGCGGCGTGTTGGCATCCCAAAGGCACACTAACGTCTCATACAAAGAAAAAATTGAGAATATCTCAAAAAACAACTTAGTGGCTACTTCTATTTTGACTATTAAGAACTCTTAAAATGTAAGAAAATAATGGAATATAATAGAACTGAAATAAAGTAAAGTAAACTAAATAAAATGTAGGTTAAATGGAATATAAATGATGAAATAAAGGAAGAGAGAAAGAATGTGCTCACAACTAACCAAGCTATTAAGCCTCTAGAAAATGAATATCTTCAATACCTGCACACATAAGATCGAGGAAAATTATTGGGGTTGTTTAGAGGCTTGCCTCAATCAAACCCCCGTTTCGGTTTTTCCATCTCTATGGACAGCCAGATAGACAATTAGAGAAAATAATAGACAATGAAATAGATAAATAGATGAGATAGACAAATGTATAAACAGGGGATGTGAGAAATACCAAGATGCTCAAAGACACAAGAAAATAAATATATATCACCTGCAAGGCTTGAGGAAGCCAAAGAGAGAGAGATAAAGGGAGGGTTGTGAGAGTCAAGAGACTTGTAGAGAATGTGTAATAGCTTGAGACCACTATAGCAAGCAAGAGAGTTGTGCAAGTTGGAGAGAGTGAGAAAATAAAGAAAGAATGTCCAAGAAGCAAAAGAGAGTTCAAGAGAGAACCTAAGAAGGCCAAATGAATTGAAAAGATGACTCTTAAAGAGAGAATAGGAGGGGATAGAGGGTTCTCAAGCTATTACAAGGAATCCCAAGCCATTACCATCAACAAAGGTAAGTGACAAGTGGAAAAAGGCTCAGAAACAACCATTTGAACGTTGAAATGTCACGGGAAACTAGCTCAACACACAAGTGTCTATATGACATGCTAGTGTCCAAAAATATCATGCTAAAAAACAATGAGAACGAGGAAAGCACAAGGTTTGATGCAAAGTTGGTGCACATAAGTAGCTAGTGAAAAGGGGTCATGAGCATCCTAAGAAGGAAAAGGTTGATGCAAGGGCTAAAATGAGCCTACACAAATACTAAGGGAATGGACACTAAAAAGTTTGCAAAAGTGTAAGTGAACTTGCAAGGGGTGCAATTTTACGACATCACACCACCATAAGATCATGCACAAGATTATCACATAAATAACCTAAAAAATTGATTATTCTATCATTGTATATACTTGAACTTTAGGGATCATGTTCAATTCTCCATACTCACTCCACACACATGAAAATATAAGAAGATAACTATATGTTGCAAAGAAAAATTAAGTAATATCACAACTCTAAATTTGTTCTAATTATCTAATTTTTTATATATTTTAATAGTTCAAACACCACCACTTATATGTAAGCTAATTATTGGGTGATCTGTTTTAGGATTTAAGACATTTGCTTCATGAATGCATTACAATTATGGTTTCAATTCCAACTTATAAAATAAAATTAACACACAACATAATTGAATGAATGAAATAAAGAAAAGACAAAATTAAAAATGAGAGACAAGAAAGAGAGAATGCAAATAGTTTGATAATAGAGTTCGTCCTAAGAACAACTACGTCTCAGGCCCCTCTCCAAAAGGGTAGGCCGATCCGATTAAAATCTTCGAAAATTGGGCATTACATTTGTTTACAAGCTTTTCCCTTCAAGCACAATGGAATTCCAGCATTCTCCTGACGTACAAGATCAACAATTCATCTCTCCAAAATTCTCTTAAGTCTTCAACACCTGAATGTATGTCCTTAAGCCTCTAAACCCCCCTTTTTATATTGAGAATTTATTCAATTTGGTTACTATCCAATTGATTTTACAAAACAACTTTATCTCTCCATTTTTACAAATGCAACTTAAAAATCCCCCTTATTTACACGAAAATCTTCAAATCTCCCATTTTACATTATTTAAAAAAAACATGAAAATCCCTAAGCCCCTTAATTTTTGTCATATCTGGGATTATATTGTTTACAGGAGTTTGTTTGTTTCATCCTTTTAGAGGACTTTGTTTTAAATTTGGGCTTATTAATTATTCCTTACCACCCATTAATTTAGTGGTTGAAATTATATATTTTTAAGGGAAATATTTTAGTTTTTTTGTTTTACTTGTTTTACCAAGTAAAGCCCACCTTTTCCTCCTTAAAATTTGCCCCAAGTACGCACGCACGTGGGAGGTAGGTGTGGGTTTTGTTTTCCTTGTTTTAAGGCTTAGGATTAGGTGCGTTTTCTTTTATTATTATTTTTATTCGTCTAGATTTTACCACATGTCAACATGTGATTGGCTGATGATGATGACTGAATGCTGACATCATCATTGTACCTGGTCAACTCTAGTCAAATGTGACCTTTGATTGCTCATAACTCGGGCAAACGGAGTCTAATTCGCGTGAAACGAACGCTGTCAGAAAGCTCTCGACGAGCTCTTCACATTGAGGCAAATTTTGATCACTTTTGGAGACTTAGAGTTTTGACCCTTTTTTTTCTCTGTCCTAGGCCCTAAGTTGACCAAGGTTTGACTAGGCATATCTTAGGCTCTGTAGCTCTGTTTAGCTTCGTTCGAGTTGCGTTGGAGTCAGAATTTTGAACTCTTCCTGATGATGCCAATTCTGGAGATAAAATAGAAACTTCAATTTTTGACGAAGATTCTCCAGATCATTGGGAAATAAATTTAAGCAAGATAAATAAAATCCAAATGTCTCTAAAATGGAAATTATCAAAAAATAATAGAAATAAGCCACTCTAGAAATTTGTGTAACTATGCATTCCCTCCTACACATTCTAAGTATGCAACATGTCTGAAATGAATCACTCTAGGACTTTAGTAGTGTGATAATTCTACAAGCCTAAAAATTTGACAATATGGTTCTCTTTATTAATTATGCTTAATTACACATTCCTGTTGATTTCTTCTATAAGCCCATCAATTACCCACTTCATCAATTCTCAACAGACATAGGCTTTCTTATTCATTCTTTCCAAACTAACTTTAGCATGTAGCATGAATTTAGCAATGGCCTTTCCAATTTCATTAATGAGAGAATCTAACTTTTAGAAAAATTCCTTTGTGAAATACTTTACTATGGTGTGAAACGCTATTTGGTTAATAAGTAGGAGGTATTTTCCACAGCGAGTCAAATTATGATATTGCTATCAGGATTCAACTGTGTAGTTTTGAGTCAAACTCATTGACCCATGTTTCATGAGTAGTGGTTCACAAGAACCCATCTCTCATGATAATGAATGGTCCACTTAGCACTCATTGCATCTAGGTGATGCTCACAGAGGTGAAGCATTGCGCCTTCTTGGAAGGTCACCCATCCCAATACTATTCCAACTCAAGCGCACTTAACCACAAAGTTCTCTCCAAGGTTAAACCCACATAGCTTGCAACCTCATTTGCAAAACCTTCAACAAGTGTTGTGCCTTATGAACCATTGATTATAGAGTCCCTTTAGATCATCAATTGATAAGTAGGAGGTATTTTCCACAATGAATCAAATTATGATATTGCTATCAGGATTCAACTGTGTAGTTTCAAGTCAAACTCATTGACCCATGTTTCATGAGTAGTGGTTCACAAGAACACATCTCTCATGGTAATGAATGGTTCACTTAGCACTCATTGCATCTAGGTGATGCTCATATAGGTGAAGCAATGGCATTCCCAGGATGTCACCCATCCCAATACTACTCCAGCTCAAGCGCGCTTAATCACAAAGTTCTCTCCAAGGTTAAACCCACTTAGCTTGCAACCTCATTTGTAAAACCTTCAGCAAGTGTTGTGCCTTATGAACCATTCATTATAGAGCCCCTTTAGCTCATCAATTGATAGCAATATCATAATTTGACTCACTATGGAAAATACCTCCTACTTATCAATTGATGAGCTAAAAGGGCTCTATAATGAATGGTTCATAAGGCACAACACTTGTTGAAGGTTTTTCAAATGAGGTTGCAAGCTAAGTGGGTTTAACCTTGGAGAGAACACTGTGGTTAAGCGTACTTGAGCTGGAGTATTATTGGGATGGGTGACTTCCCAGGAAGGCCCAATGCTTCACCTCTGTGAGCATCACCTAGATGCAATGAGTGTGGTGCAGGAGCACCTACACTACATCATCATTTTTTTATTGTTTGAATGCATAAGTAGGGTAATGTTAGTGAATTTAAGTTTATTTTTCCTAATAAGGTCTAAGAGACCAAACACAATGTAAATGGAGGGTGTTTTTGTGTCCTAGAAGCAATTGGAAAGTATGGAAGTTGTAAAATGTTAACAAAACAACATTAGCAAACAATTGTAATTTAAGAAACCAACTAATCCAAAGGTTGGTTATGGGCATTGGTTTGAAGGTGCTTGTCCTTAAAATTCTTTAAAAACCTTTCCAAGGTTGAAAAGAGGACTGTTGAAGAGTTTTGTAACAAATCCATATAATAGAGGCCACAATTTTTGAGCAATTTTCTGGTAAAAACACTGTTTTTCTGAGATTTCTAAGTGTTGTACGGTCTCATACAGATTTTCCTTGCTCTAGAAACTTCAGGGAATGTGTATGTATGTGTTCTAATTCATTTAATTTTGATTTTTTGTCTTAAGTCATTTTTTTGTAGAAGGAAACAACAAAACACAGTGGTTTTCTTTGTTTGGCTGAATTAAAGGTTTGAGGCAAATTTAGATGTAACAATCAATCCTCCTACTGTTCACCACTGTATCTTGGTGGATTGATTGAGAACATGTTAGGACAAGTTTTTAAATGAAATTGGGAATAAGAAGTGGTTTTTGTATGGCATTCTTATGACTGCCCTAGGTTTGAACAAGGGGTTTTCCAACATCAAGATGAGGAACCAAAGAGGGGTTTTTTGTAAATGAATGCTTGTAGGGAATTTGTGAGGGTTTGATGAGTCTATGTAGAGTTATTTGAGGATTTTTTGGGCATTGGGTCGATTGGAGGAGTCATGGAATGGTGCTTTCCATTAAAAACCCTTAAAAATTGCATTAAAATGAGGGTTTGTGAGAACAGTATGAAAAAGTCCTTGAATTGGTGAATAAATTGGATAATTTAAATCTTTTTCACATATATTTTGACTGTTTGAAGGAATTTTTCAGAGGGCAGGTGTTTGTGAGGTACTTTTTTTGGAAAACATGCCTAATTGAGTAGCCTTTTCCATGTTGGTCTTACTGAAAGTTAGATAAACTCCAAAAGAGTTATGGCTAAGTTTAAGATATGTTTTATAGGACCCAAAAGGGTATCTAAAACCATTTTTTTTTTTGTAAGTCCTTTGGAGAATCTGAGTGAAAGTGGGAAAAAACCGGGTTCCCACTACTACAAGGTAAACAAGGTCAACTAATGAGTTTTGATATGTCCAATGAAATACATTTGAAGAGTGTTGTCAAATGATCTAACTTTCCATTAGAAGCATGTTGAAGCTTTTGATAGGGTCTTGGAGAAGATTTGTGCTTGTTTCAAAAGTTGGAGGAATAAGACTCCTTGAGGGAGAGTTGATGCTTGATAGGTTGAAGGTATTGGTTGAAGAGTTCATTGTTTTAAGTTGATACTAGAAATTATTGTGATTAACCTACACCTTGGATCTACATAAGAGTGCTAAGTGGACCATTCATTATCATGAGAGATGGCTTCTTGTGAACCACTACTCATGAAGCATGGATCAATGAGTTTGACCCGAAACTACACAGTTGAATCCTGATAATAATATCATAATTGGACTCGTGGAAAATAATTCGTACTTATCAATTGATGAGCTAAAGGGGCTCTATAATGAATGGTTCATAAGGCACAACACTTCCTGAAGGTTTTGTAAATGAGGTTGCAAGATGAGTGGGTTTAACCTTGGAGAGAACTATGTGGTTAAGCACGCTTGAGCTAGAGTATTACTAGGATGGGTGACCTCCCAGGAAAGCCCAGTGCTTCACCTTTGTGAGCATCACCTAGATGCAATGAGTTCTAAGTGGACCATTCATTATCATAAGATATGGGTTCTTGTGAACCACTACTCATGAAATATGGGTCAATGAGTTTGACTCGAAACTACATAGTTGAATCCTGATAGCAATATCATAATTTGACTTGCTATGGAGAAAACCTCCTACTTATCAATTGATAAGCTAAAGGGGCTCTATAATGAATGGTTCATAAGGCACAACAATTGCTGAAGGTTTTGCAAATGAGGTTGCAAGCTAAGTGGGTTTAACCTTGGAGAGAACTCTGTGGTTAAGAGCGCTTGAGTTGGAGTTGTATTGGGATGGGTGACCTCCCGAGAAGGCCCAATGCTTCACCTCTGTGAGCATCACCTAGATGCAATGAGTGCTAAGTGGACCATTATTATCATGAAGGATGGGTTCTTCTGAACCACTACTCATGAAAACATGGGTCAATGAGTTTGACTCGAAACTACACAATTGAATCTTAATAGCAATATCATAACTATTTGGTTAACCGATTATTTTTTTCTCATTTAAGATTTTTTTATAACCAATATATTTAAATAAACTATGTAATTGTAGGGTCTCCTTATCTACTTCCTCTTCTTGCAAATAATAGTTTGTCTCTATCCTTAGATTGTCTTGTCGACCTTGATAAGAAAATTGGAAGCCAATTAGAAATCAACCATAGTCATTATATTAACATTTATTGGCCTACAATCTACTTTCACCTACCTAATGAAGTCTACCTTATCCATCATTTCATTAATCTTAAAAAATTTCAGTTTCACTAAGGCTTTATCAAGATATTAAATTGCATATGCTTGGCAAACCTTATTATACACCTACTTTAAATTCTTATTAATATATTTCACTAAGTCTTTAGGTACCTCAACAACACTTATTTTATTCTATCTCTCATTCTCTATAATTAAATGTTAAACATGATCCACAACTAAATCTAGTATGGATTTTATTGCATAAGGTATGTCTTCAAGCTATTTTGTTTCTTGAAACTGAAAATAATTCATGTTCTATTTCCATGATAATGTCTTTTCATAGGGTTTGATTATTTCTTTTGTTCAGCCTCTTTAATTTCCCTATGACTTAATCATATTCCAACTCTAAATAAACATCATTTAATTGCACGCTCAAATCAAGTTTTATTATTAACTTTTGGTTTTCATCGATCAACTAATTATGGCTCATAACTCTTAAAGTCACCATTTCTTCTATGGCGATCTCTAAATTTATTTAAATATTGCTATAAAAAAGTGATAGAATTGGTACACTAGAATGAATAGGACTTATAGTAACAATAGTAGACATTATAGGAAAAGACACAAACTAGAGAATTTAGATACTATATTCTTCTTGAAATGGAATTAAAGACACTAAAACAACGTCTAGATTTGAAACACAAGGCACCCTAGAAACTGAAACTAAAAAATCACCATACACATCTACAATAGAAATGAGAGAAGTACTAGTTAATGCAATACCTTGACCTTGGCCACTCTCAAACACACCCATAGGATCAACCTTCATGAAAAAAAAAGGATATTTTGAATCCTTAAATGGAATTACTCTTATAAGATTTGAGAAGCATTTACTATACCAAACTTATTAGAAACATTGATAAGAACAAAAGAAATAATAACATATAGAAAAATAGGGGAAATATTAGAATTTATTAGGACAATGGGAATAATAACCTTAGACATGAATGAAATGTCTTATAGTAGAGCTTTGGTGCATTGTATAGGAGTGCCCACTTGTGTTGACATAAGAACAAAATTTGTGAGAGTATTTGAAGGTGAAGTGGCCCTTGAAGAAACATTGACAATTTCAATTTCCCCTATCCTAGGCAAGCTTCATAACATTCATCATCTTTGTCATCCTCCTTTGAGTGTATCCTCCCATCAAATTATGGTCTAGCTATTGCCTTATATTCCAACCATTATTTTGTAGACCTTTTGATATTTCTACGAGAAATCTTGTCATCAAACTCATTGAGTAATCTTTTCATGTCAATTGGGTTAATGGTATTGGGCCATTTATCTATACCCAACAACCTATCAATTGTGAGCTTACTCATGGAATCTTCATTGTACATC
This sequence comes from Sequoia sempervirens, assembly GCA_007258455.2. NCBI lineage: Eukaryota > Viridiplantae > Streptophyta > Pinopsida > Cupressales > Cupressaceae > Sequoia > Sequoia sempervirens. Next base: position 47,094 of record VDFB02008609.1, read on the forward strand.
CCAAATATTTTATACTTTCCAAGACATGGCTTTTATTATGTTTGTATAATAGATTCTTGATCTTTTTCTCTTAGAGGAACTACTGATTTGTGCATTCCAAATCATACCATCTTTGAGGTACTTGAATGAAACTTAAAGACCTAATTATATCCACAATCTTGTGTATTTACATGAAATTATAGGTTTCTCCCATGAGTATGTCAATGAGGTTATGGTATTGGGATCTTTCTCTATACCCAAAAACCTATTAGTCACAAGATTACTCATCACATCCTCATTGTACAACCCAAATATTTATACTGTCCATTGTAGGGCTTCAATCATGTTTGTATAATAGGTTCTTGACCTTCTTTTGTAAGAGGAACCATTGAATATTATTTTCCACATCATAACACCTTTGAGATGCTTGATCAAAACTAAAAAACTTAGTTCTATCCTTAAATTTAGGTATTGACATGAAAGTGTAGGTTTCTCCCATGAGTTTGAATGGAGTAGCAAGGATACTCCCTAGTTTTCCCTAGCTCAAAATTTAGACTATTGAATTTGAAAAATATAAATAAATTCTATATTTGACAATTTTAGGAAACACATACTTGGGTAAATTATGGGGACTATGAGAGTCCACTCCACCATAATTAAAGTTTTGTTGGGCTTATTAGCCCCAAGTTTTACTATTGACACTATATTAATTATAGTCATGGTTTTTTGTGTACCTTCTTATATACTAAATGATAAATTTTATTGTTTATAACAAAGTTCACTTTCATGCCTATTGTCGTGAGGACGTGGAGCCAAAATTGTTATAGCTTAGATTGGATAGGGTGGATGGTCCAAAATGAGTTTTGACTTGAAAATATAATATTTCAAATACAATGGAGTGCCTAAATTGAGCTTTTGAAAAATAATTTGAGTCCGATAAGATAATACAACACTTTCTAGTGGACATTAAGCATCTTTATATCATTGTGAATAAGGAAATTGAAGATATCCAAAACTTCCTTGGAGGATAAAATTTTAAAATCTATAAATGAGCTTGTGGATATATTTATGTTAAAATAATGTTGAATCTAGATAGATGCCATCCATTGAGTTGATGATCCACCATGTGAGGGACAGGTATGAGTCGCAAAATCAATAAAATAAGAAAAGGATCTTGTGTTCTTATCTCCTTTGAAGACCAAGTTTTAGGAAATTTTTCTTTAAAATACAAAATAGATGACATTCTAAAATGATTTAGGGTCTATATCTCTCTTTTAACTAACCATTTAGTTGAATACATCTTAGTTTTAATTGTAGGGGTAAAATATGTGTTCCACATATGTGAATGGTTTATATAGAAAATAGTAACAAATCTATGGGTTTGGGAATATGTCTATAGACACCTAAAATATGTCCTTACTAGTAGAAAATATGAGCACAGGAAAATATAATCTACAATAATAAAATAAAAAATAATATGTGCTTCCTTAATTTCTATTCAATACATATTACATATATATAGGAGGATGTCTCCTATTTTCTAGGATATTAGCTCGACCGAAATATCGTCCAAGCCTATTATAATAACAATACATTAATCATATTGTTATGCTAGCTATCTGGTAATTCTATTATATGAGTTGTTTATAACAACTCATTTACATCGTCACACTAATGTAATTTACACATCATAATTACTACCACAATATGAAGCACTAAGGATATTTCCTAACATTCCCCCCCTTAGTTCGAACATGGTAGAAAAACATTCACACACTCCTCTGCAATATGCTCACCCCTGTGGCATGTCCAACTATGTGACTCATGACCTTGATCCAAAAGAAAGGCTCTCTCCTTCCATGATTTTAAACAACCTTACCACAAACCTTGATGTGACAACAACCCATCAACTGTCCACCTCATGTGGTTTTCTAGATCCTCCCACAAACCCATTCAAGATCCATTAACTGACTTACTTTGGTGCTTTTGTTCACCACTATGCTTGTACATTAGGGAAATATGTAGGAATCAACATACATATCATAAATATGAAAAACTCACATTGGAAAATTTTTCATACTACATTTCATAAGAACATAATGTTCTTAACTATAGTCGTTGTTATCGATCACAACCACTCAATCTCAAACAACATAGACAATCGCCACTACCACTAAAAGTTTCCTTTGACTTTAGCTGTTTTGGCGCATAATGGGAATGTAACATTGGTTATTATTTTCCCGCCACAAAGTGAAATTCCATTTATTCACATAACTAGGAACACTAAAAAGTGAATCATATCATGTTGCATACTACTATCTGGATATTGTTGTCTAGATCTTGGTGCACATGATCACTATTTCCAATGCACATATTCATTGACCAATCATCTTCCAACAAAGTATGGCAGTCAAAGCATCATCACAATTAGAGGATTTTTGTAGTTATCTACCATCCTATACAATTTCTCTTCCAGCATCCACCACACAATGCAAAAACCCATTCAAGATCCATTAACTGACTTACTTTGGTGCTTTTGTTCACCACTATGCTTGTACATCAAGGAAATATGTAGGAATCAACATACATATCATAAATATGAAAAACTCACATTGGAAAATTTTTCATACTACATTTCATAAGAACACAATGTTCTTAACTATAGTCACTATTATCGATCACAACCACTCAATCTTGAACAACATAGACAACCGCCACTACCACTAAAAGTTTCCTTTGACTTTAGCTGTTTTGGCACATAATGGGAATGTAACATTGGTTATTATTTTCCTGCCACAAAGTGAAATTCCATTTATTCACATAACCAGGAACACTAAAAAGTGAATCATATCATGTTGCATACTACTATCTGGATATTGTTGTCTAGATCTTGGTGCACATGATCACTATTGCCAATGCACATATTCATTGACCAATCATCTTCCAACAAAGTATGGCAGTCAAAGCATCATCACAATTAGAGGATCTTTGTAGTTATCTACCATCCTATACAATTTCTCTTCTAGCATCCACCACACAATGCAACAAGAACACTGTAAACATGTACACACCAAACTGCACATAACAAAAAGCATACCAAAAAAATTGCCACCATAGCTCTATGCGGCCTTGTTGTTGGCGATTGATGAGAGATCACTAATTCACCCCCAACCTCCCATTCCTTCGTCCTCCAATGAGCTTGCTACTTATAAAATTTTAATTTGAGGCTCAATTTTATAATGCCCCCCCACAAGATGGACATCACGTACAAGCGATAGTGCATCCAATTACAATTGAGGCAATTTTTATTATTTTGACACTTTTAAATTTTGATACACATAGTTTTCGTAAGACAATTTTTAGTGACTTGTGAAAATAGACACTATACAACTTGAGTTTTAGACCATGAAACAAAATATCACTTTAAGAACTAATAAGACATTTTGAAGCATTAAACAATAACCTACCACTATAAAACTATTAAAACTCAATTGTAATTTCTAATATAATAAAATTTATTACTCAAGACTTCATCTCCTCCAAGCTTCCTCAATTATTCTTCAAATTCGTCATCAAATGCTAAGCATGATATTCCTCACTTTAAGAACTGATCTGTGCTCCACCACACACACCATTTTTACTTGACTATCATGATTGCGGCCAATTTATTGTGAATTGGTTTGAACCAACAAATAATGTAGGTGTACAACATGCTTAGCATGATATTCCTTACATTGAAGAACAAAATTGAGATCCACATGAAATTGGACTACTTGCAAATGAAAAATTTTCATGTCAACCCAAGCAACAAATGTCTAGATAATCGAAGTGTAATTGACAGAGATGTCGATGTCAGTATTGGCAACCTAGGATCCTCAAGATTTGTTTATATCGAAGTCATTTACTACTTTCAACTCATTGGGTCTCGAGCCCTTGACCTTGACCTCAATATACAAAAAAGCAACTCAGTTGCCAAATATTTCTCTTAGACATCAACATAATACAATGTAGAGCTGCAATGACTATTGCTTTATTCATCACATAACACTACACACTTTGGTGCTAAATACAATAGAATAGAATTTTAAAGATTGAAAATCACTATAGAAACCTGATTTGGGCAGATCTTATGCATTCCTACAAATTCTCATTATTTTTTGTAGTGTCTTGTGAATGACATTTTGTAGGTGCCCAGGATTTTGAATTTTTATTGAACCTTACACCCTACAAGCTTTAGGAAATAATTATCTTCAAGATTGTAATACAAAATGCCTCCAAAAAACTAGGTATGTTGTATGCTTCCATTTATTATATATCATAGTCCCTAAACATCAAGCATATATTACATAGAATAGGGCATATAGACTGTGGAAGTTCAATTTTTTCAAAACTCATAATGATGGTGAATGTGTCCTTGTAAATCTCTATTCTGAAGTACAACTTGCAATTTCTATCGTGTAATTGTTCTAAAGGTAACTTTACCCATGTTTAATTTTTTCCCTCATGTAATTCTCAATTTTTGTTGGCTTACGTATTTTTCTTTACCCACAAAAAGTTTTTAGAGTTTCAATTTGAGTGTAACCTCATGGTTTTAGTAGAAGTCGTGTGCCTTTCTACTTGGCGTAAATGTTGTATTTGAGGGATTCTAATTGGAGAATGTTTTTACTACATTAATTTGTTGATCTTTACGAAGTTAAAGCCAAATCAAGCGTTCGAAAGGTTGTATAATAGATAATTTTTTGTTTTATACTCTATTTATAAAATTTTATATTTTAAATCTTTTCAATAACAATTTATAAAGATTTTATAATGACAATATTTTATAATAAGCAAATAAAGTCTTTTTTTCATGTAATTAAGTGTTCTAGTGAATACTTTATATAATATTATTTTAATTTTAAATATAAATTTTAGTCTTGAGAAAGATAACTCTGACATATTTATATATATTAATATTTAATGTGTATGCTAGTTTATACTTTGCTTTTAAATATTTAATAATACATTTATTATGGTGTTAAGAAACACCTCTTATTTTAGTGCCAGGCCGACCTCCCAGAAAGGGACACGACAAAGAAAATAACCAAGAAACCTAAAACTAAGCTTTTAGAATAGAGTTCATTTGGTCTATAAAATATTTTCCTTCACAGGATTGTCATTGATCACTAGTTTGATGTCAATGCAATCCATTTATAATTATCTCAATGCACAGGCACACAGGAAATAACTGGTAACATTCTTGAAATTACAATCTCAATGCACAGGCACACAGGAATCAACAATGCTCTGATACCATATTAGAAAATATGAGTACAGGAAAATAAAAGCTATAATAATAAAATACAAAATAATACGTGCTTCCTTAATTTCCATTCAATACATATTACATATATATAGGAGGATGTCTCCTATATTCTAGGATATTAGCACAATCAAAATATCCTCCAAGCCTATTATATTAAAATATGTTAATCATATTGCTATGCTAACTATATGCTAATTATATTATATGAGTTGTTTATAACAACTCATTTACATCCTCACACTAATGTAATATTATAAATATTGCATTTACACGTAATAATTACTACCACAATGTGAAGCACTATTGATATTTCCTAACACTTACGCAATCACACCTTATTTTACTCTATCCTAAGCTATTAATTAAATAAATATTTATTATTTATGTAATTAATTCCATCTTTTCTGTTATGTGATTTTTTCCCCAAAAGAAGAGAAATCTATGAAATACCCCTTTAGAATTAAAAGGGAGATGGAAAATAAAGGATATTATGATCCTTTGGTTAAAAGAGAGATTAATTGGGGTGGTGGGCCTAGCTAGATTGGAAAAAGCATCATGTTGCAGGCAAGAGGTCACAAGGTCTATTCTTCCCACCATCCCCATGGTATCGAAGGGCGTGTCATGCCAACATCACCGGTGACGTGAAAAAAGTTTACCATGCACATTACAATTTATAAGGGGACGTATACCCGACTGATTCTTGCAGTCTAAAAAAGAGAGATTAATAAAGAATATATATATATAAACACTCTTTAAGAAGGAAGAATAATTATTTATTTAAATAATTATTAAAAGACAACTTTTTGTGAAAGGGTGTGATGGTTTGGAAACCATCCCTTAAAATGGTATATAAACCATTCATGTGAGACATGGAAGAATGGAGAGCATTCAAGGAGAGAAGAGAAAAAAGGAAAGAGGAACTAAAGGGCACAAAGGAGTGAAGGTTAGGGTCTAGGTGGGAACTTAAACATTTGGAGAAGGGGCACATGCAACGTGTGTCCAACTCAAGGTACATCGTACACCTGAGAGTGTCCAAACCAAGGCCGTGTTTATGTTGTGAAGGCATGTTGGGTTTTGTGTAAGAACTGGTTTATGTCATGACGGTAGGTTGGTTATATGCAAGAACTGGTTCCTCCAGGGGTGTTTATGCCGAGAAACAACCTAGGTCCGTAACCATTCCTCTGATTGTCACATATCTTCCTTTCCTTGACTTTAAAATAATTATTGATAACCATTGAAATGATAATATTAGGAATATTGTCTTATATGATTTGGTGTTAATCTGATTAATCTATGTGGAGGTGTTATTCCATTTACTATGTTGATTATTTAATTGTCACATGTATGTAGCTTACATTAATTATTCACATTTATTTTGATAATATTGCACATTATAAATTATATTAACTCTAACATTTGTTATATTAAGTCCACTGTTATTACTCAAATAGCCAATGGAGAAAAGTAGAATTACATTTGGTATCAAAGCCTAATGATCAATCCTTAATACTTTGGAAATTCCCTTTAAATGTAGATATTTCATGATCCTTGTGTATGCCTAGTGCTATACACTTTTCCTAATCTTTGAGTCATAAGACTTAATTCTATAAGACCCTTATGCTAATTTTTCTATAGTATTATTGAAAATCCTATATCACATGTGTGTTCACATCCATATTTAAAATATTGTCTAGAGTTAACATTGTCTTGAGCAACTCCTTATTTATACTTGGGATCATCCTAAGGAACCATGTCCATAGAAAATCAATAGGCCTACTCTATGAGCTTTCAAATAAGATATTGATCTAGAGAGCTATTCTCATGGCCCACTTAAAGGTTAGATGCATGGTCAAGACTAAGAAAATTTCAGTCCATAGCATTAGTTCTTTTGTTTTAGATCTTAGTGATGATTTTTCATTAGTAATGAAGTAATGATATCAATTCCTTTGGTTTTAGAGTGGTTATGTGTACCCAAGAAATATTTTTTCATCCTAGTTCCTATTTATTATAACACAATGTATTTAACAACTTCAATGATCAAATTTAAATTATATATGTATGTCACCTTGTAAAATGAACAATGCATACTTATTTATTATTCATTTATTATACACATGTTCTATAAGAATAACTTATATTAAACCATTTTAAGAATGTAGTTTGGAGTTACTTCAAAATGTATGAATTTTGTGAGTTTCTTAAAGCTGTCCAACCACTCACATATACATTTGAGTTTAATATTTATCATCTTTGAAATGTAGATGTCATGTATCCTAGATCAAAATGCACTTAGGTTCAAAGTGTTTGGTGTTCGACGTTGTGAGAAATTGTAAATAGGGGAGAGGACTTAGTAGTTGTGCACCCTAACTTCACGCTTCTAATTATCCTACGTGGAAATTTCAAATCACTCCCAATTTTTTACAACTTACTTGGAAAGTCCCTTGCTTATAACTAAGTTTCTAGGGCCATATCATCAAATATGATGCCACATTAGCATGTTTTTTGTCGAAGTTTCCAAAAAGTCCCAAAAAAAAAGTGAGACCAATACTTGTGCATTCACAGTATGTTTTATTGAGCTTTGATGTGGAATCATATGATTGGTTGCTTTTTAGATCAAAGGAATACATTTTGTTTAAGTATGGGTAGTCATCATCAACACTAAAAACTTTAAAGTCACAACTATTGGTCCAATATTGATAAAAATATGGGGCATTATATAAACAACTACTATCACAATAGTTGAAACAAGTTGAGGTACTGGGTCCTTTCCCCTACTCTATGGGCTACTTCATTAGAGAATCATGTGTCTCATTTGAAAAGGTTGAGAGTCTTGTATTAAGGGTCATGTCTCCCAAATCATCACGTTAGGCATCATACATTAGGCATAAATTCATATATATAGTACTTCACCGAGTCATCATAAAATTAACTTATTAAGCATTGATGGATATTCAGACCTTGATCTCACTAACCACTGCATCACATGTTATACCCCAATTGCTGCTACCACTACCGTCGACTTGTGTACTCACTATTAAACCTCTACCTTTTCACTGATCAGCCAAATCCTGGTTTGAACTTTAGTCTATCACTCCATTGTCCATTGGCTACTTGCCTTGGCTCTTCTTGCTAGCCTGAAGACTGGGTGGAGTATACGTGCACCTTGTAACGCCTTGCCGTGTGAACCCCAAAGGATGGAAAACAATAATTACATCACAATTTTTTTTTTAGATAACATAACATACATGTAATACACATTAAGACATGACATGAATTTCATTTAAGTAGATTCATTAACACATACATCCCTTGGGGTACACGAGGAGTTATTACGAGACTGAGATCCACACAACGACAATAAATAATAAAATCCAAAGATATAATCCATAACAAAATAACTATTAACAAATATAACACATACATGATAAAGCATTGATAAGAAACCATCTGTGTACATAAATACAACATATGTATGATTAACTTAACACATTGAATAATAACTGCCATGGCCATTATCCACACCGAGTTTAACATTAAATTATAGTACAATCCTCAAGAGGTACAATGATACAAAAGTGTTTCCAATATGCACGGAAACCATACAACAAGAGTCATGATACAAATGAATAGATGAAAACTGGCTCCATGACAGATACAACTCTGGGGTCGCCGCAACAGCACCAAACCGCACCTCTCGATCCTCGACTGGGGACCCAATGGGGTGCTTAGCACATTCCACCCGACCATGTGAGTCCAAAGACCCACCCCCGTGCTAAAAGCTAACAAGAAAGAGACCTCAACCAAGAACATCCGAACACGGAACCACAAGACTCAACAACATACAAAAGTATCATAAAACTCAAGATTTACAATGACATAATCAACAATGCACAAGAGTCAACATAATAACTTAAAGTCATAAATCCCATCACGTAAATCAAAGCAATGACTAGAGAACAAGTAACCAAAGGATGATCATGAAACACTTCCAAATCAAACTGAATTAATAAACATAATAAAATTCCAAATTGCAATTAAACAATACAATAACATTATAATACAGTACCATAAGAGTACAAGGTCATAAATCAAATATCAATGAGATCATACAAGACCACAAAGTACACCAAGAAGTATCAAGGCAATACTCCATAAAGCAATATAAGTCCATTCAACCACAATCTAAAATCAACTCCCATAACGTACTTCTAGAGGAACACAATAAAGTAAAACACATGGGCAACTAGGGGAGAGTGTCATCGCATAGTCCTACATGGGTTATCCTATGCTCTTCCTCCCAACTGGAGGCGTCGGCCCCCATCTATGGCTATCATGTTCCCTTCCTCCCAACTGGAGGCGCCGGTCCATAGGGTGACTCATGTGGAGCCGTAGACCTCTCGTGAAGACGAGGTCACGACCTTGCCAACCACGGCCTTCTCAGCCTTCCATTAGTCTGCGAAAGCACTAATGAAGACGAGGTATCCATTTTTAAATCTTATAATGATATTACTACCCAACCCTCCTAAGTTAATTATTAGGTTTTCACTTGATTACCAACTCACTCGTGGGTTATCCTGTGACCTTCCCCTTAAACGGGGCGCCGGCCCCCACGAGGAGCCACTCTCCCTAGAGACCCAACCAAAACCAAAAGTAACAGGGGTTGTACCATTCCAATTATGAACATCGAAATGCAACAATAAAAATAATACGCGAGGCATAACCCATCTCGCGAATAAATACCAAACAAAGTCTCAACAATTCTCGTACAACCCTTTCCAAATCATGAAACCAAAACACTTGCCACATGAAGGGCACATAAAGAGAGAACATCAACTAACAATCATCTCAAGCCTCTGGAAGCCAATAAGAATGAAAACCCACAAACGAGGGTAAAATGAAGTAACAAGAGTAAGTCAATGATACGGGGCTTCAAGCCAATTTCAACACCAACCCAACAAATAAAAGATTCTCAAAACAAAATAAACTAAGAGGGTCATATTCATCAGAACATCAAGGACTTCAAGATATTCAAAGGAATCCCAACCAAAATCAACTCAAGGAAAAATCACCTCAAGATGGAACATCAAATCATATATTAACCACACAAACAAGCAATTACTATTTCCATGAACTTCACTTTTCCAAACCACCTCCCATTATCAACTAAATAGTAAGACATTTCTTCCACATATAAAATACTAAGTAATCACCCATAACTCAAAGTGTTCTAGGTTAAATAATCTATCAATTTCTTACTCACCTAAAAGACTATATTTAACAAACTACCTTTTTGCTAATCCACAAAGAGTGATAACATTATACTAGCATTTAAGACTTACTTTATATCTTATCTCTTCCATTATTGAGGCATCATCCTACCACTATAGGTATCCATATATACATATAAAGACATTTCATCAATTAACTTCTTTAGAAATATTCCAAATAAATAAATAGAGCTATTACCTTTTTTACTCACATATAACCATTACTATTGGAGCAATCCTCTAGAAATTTAATGTTTCTAATTCCATTAATTGAGAATCCAACAAATTCACCTTTAAATAATTTATCAAATACAAGCATTTAACGAAACCTTTTGATTAAGAAATTATCAATAATTATGACCTTGTCAAGCATTATTCCTTCTCTCAAGACTAATTACTCAACAATAGATATCTAAAGTATCAATATTCCCTTGGGGCTCTTATAAATAAATTAATTTTCCATATTAATTATTTTCAAATTTACTCTTCTACCTTATTATCACTTACTAAAATAACAAACTTAAGAAACTTCTCAAATAACTAACATAACTCTTTAACTTAACCACATAACTTATTTAGTTAGATTCGTTAAACATTGTTTCAAGGTTTTGTAATGATACTTATTCTAAGTAACCAACTACCTTTAGAAATATTAAGAGTTTAACCAAGAAAGTATAAACATGGAAACGAAACCTATATGAAATAACCTAACATTACATTCCTAGACTTTTGATCAACTAAACATACTTAGACTCCTATAATTGAACTCATAAAGGAGGCTCACGTAAATTTCCCAGACCATCCAAATAAAATCATTCCATCAACATGAAGTTTAGAGAGACTAAAGAAGAATTACAAAATGATACTTATTTAATGCATAACTACTAGATTTATAAATACATATATTTACAAAGCTTGATTTTGTAAAGTAATCTAATATTTATAGTGTAAGGGCTTAATTTATTTTAAACTCTCCACATAGGATCTTTTTATTAAATGAAATTTATTCATTTGAAGTTGCCCTCAATTACTAAGACATATCTTACAATAAACTATAGATGCATATATATATATACATCTTTCCCTATAAATATAACTTCAAAATGTTGTTTACAAAACAACAAAATAGATATATATAAAAGTAACCATATAAATATATATATATATATATCTTCGTATACACCTAAGTCTATTTGCATTTGACTCATTAACTTTGAATGGGAGCTTGTGAAAGAGTTTTCATCTCTTACTGAAGAATGTCAAATATGTAAACATCTTTAAAATCAATTTCTAACTAAGAATCCATATAAATATACTCCTCATAGATCGAATACCATCCATAAACAATAATCAACAAATTAAATTCCTACTACCCAAGAAGGGTGGCCAGGTGTGGTTCAAATGAAGTGGATATTGATGGAAGCTAGAGGAATAGGAAAGATACCCTATGGAGATGGAATGAACGCCATGAAATGGTACATGCTTTATAAGGGAGAGACAGATCACATACGCAACACCGAAGATCTATGCTGCGCTGAAGAAATTGGCTTGGTGAAATTATCAGATTCAAGACTTTTACTTAATGCCCACGCTGCATCTAAATTCATCTCCAAGATTGTTGCAAGAGAGTTTGTTCTGAGAGATGTGAACCCTTTTCATCATTTTAAACAGAGGTAATATTTTTATGAGTAAAGCGAATTATAAATGGGGAAAAATCGGTTGTCGCAAGTCTGCATTCAGTCACAGAAATAACAGAGATGACGGTCTCAAAGAGGAATTGTTTAGAGCCTCAGGTTGGACAAGAGAGGGCGCATGAGCTATTCCACGTGAGACTTCAATACTAGACATTATGGTTGGGGCACATGCAGGAGAAAAGATTGGGGAGGCGCAATGTTTGGTAAACACAACCACACTCGAATACTCTAAGGAGTCCATCGTCCCACCTAGGCATGCTATTGACAGATCTAAGGATCAGGAGGTATCAACGTGGCATTAAAAGATTGAGTTTGCCACCAGAGAAACTCGAAAGAAGCAAGGGAGGAGATCGTTGTCAAAGATATGCATGAGAGAGAGCCCCACATTAATCGTCTTCCATCAATTTCTATTGGCAATGATCAAAACTCCCGAGGTTGACACATTTATCCATAAACACAGGCAGAGTATGTGATTTGACGACCACACTAAGAATATCTTATTGCTAAAACTGAGGCACAAGAATGGGAGCTCAAATGCAAAGGACATTTTCATTATAGTCTGACAAATCTTGAAACTCTGTCTATAGTATGGAGAAATCATAACACATAAAAAGATCAAAACGGTAGGCAAGGAAATTTTTTTGAGAGAGAAACATATGCAGCTAATCGGCCAAAAGAAAACCAAGGTTTTTCTTCAACGAATCAAAACAGAATGAATACCCATATATCGAATCTATGACAAGAGCGACCAAATTCAGCACAGATCAATGCAAGGACAACATGAATTAAAGATAAATCTATACAGATTCAAATTTTTAGGGAGTAACACATTATTCTTAAATCAAATATCAGGTATCTCAAGAACGCAAATGACCCACAAATTGAATTTGCTGAAAATGTCTCAAAAACTTCCAAATAGCTTATCTGATTCTATTCGAAAACACACAAATGGGTCTGCTATAGATAAGTTTTGAAAACCTGAACAGATAAAACAGTGCTCTAATATCTTCAATTCCAAAACAAGCCAGTAAGAATTGAATTATAGCAAATAGTATAAACATACACAAATTTGTTACAAGAATAAAGGTTGATTCAGGGAAAAGGAACCTGGATTCAATTGATTGAGACGGGTGAAGATTTGATGCCAAGGTCTCCATTTCCAAATTGCAGCTCCACCATTCATAATAATTGCCCATTTTCCCACATAATCCTTTACATTCCATCCCCCGCTCCCCCCTCCAACGTATGCTCTCCTCCATAAAAATGTAATCCCCCCAGAGTTGTCTCTTGAACTCTAATTTATGAGTTCAATGATTGAAATCTCTGCTTGGAAGGTGATGAGACAAAGGAAGATAAAATGTATACCATCTTTTCCAGCTTCTCTTGCCTTTTACTCTTCCCAAAATTTTATCACGATGCTTTATTATTATTTATTTATTTAGCAATAAACGATTCTTTTCCTATTTTTCAATTGATTTCCTTGCTTTAATCCTTATTCAAACTTGAGTTCGAATTTTTAAATATTTTATCTACGTTAATTCTTATTTTTAAATTTCTTAATTAAATTTACTCATTAGAAAATAATTA
>VDFB02008610.1:0-11540 GCA_007258455.2 Sequoia sempervirens
TGCGATGACACTCTTCCTAAGTCAACATTTTGTATTTGATCTTTGTGACATTCTTGATCTATTATATGTTTGGAAGCAATGTAACCTATGTCAGTGATGTGAGAGTCGTACTAGAGTTGTTCGTATGACCATTTAGTTTATGTGATGTGACACTTGTATTTATTTTGTATCATGTTGTGTAGCCTATGTCTAGAGGTAGAAGGTCTTGCCTAGGAATCCTTGTTACTATCTCCTAGCATGGGGGGTGAGCCTTCGGGTATCACATGGTTGGGTGGAACATGCACCAAAATCCATTGGGTTGGCTTTTGTTGTAATGCCTCATCTTAATAACCTAAGAATGTTGCAATTGTGTAATAAAGGTGTAATAATTTTTTTTAAAAATTTTAATTATTAAGTTAATTAGTTGCATACATTCATTAAGCTATGCGACGTTACACTACTTTGAGTTTCCATAAGTGACTTAAGTATTTCGCATTGCACATATTAATTAATATCATAAACATTAAAGATAAACATTGCATAAGATTGAATTTCATTCAAAATAATATAAAGTACAAACATGTTTTCATACATTGCATTTGATTGAATATACAATACTCATCCATGTGATGAGGTAGTTCAATAATGATTACATTTACAAGTGTTCACCTCACAACATTTGAGGAATGTTTTACAATACAAATATTACTATATACAATGATGAAATACACAAAAGTTTCCAAGTGCGAGCTCTCCATCCATGAAGCTTTCGATGCCATGATCACAAAATTGGGGACCCAACGAAGTAAGGTGCACGTTCCACCCAACCATGTGGTACCCATAGGTCCACCCCCATGCTAGGAGATAGTAATAAGGTTACCTAAACCTAATCTACTAACCCTAAACACTAGTACACAACAAACTATTGGTTACATTGCTTCTAGATTTTGACAATTGATTATATCACTAACACAAGGTTAACTGTTACTTTAGGTGGAGTGTCATCACAACATTGCAAAGGTTACCCTAGTTTTTCTTCCTAGGTTCCGGCCCCCAATCCTTGGATTACCCTGGTAACCTCTTACAAAACCCGGCCCCTATTGCATACTATTGTGGAATCGAATGTCTTTTAAAGAAACAAGACATCGATTTGCCATTCCAGGCCTTCTCATCTTATACTCATGACTGAAGTAGCTCAAGAGTCATAAGCGATGCAAAATATCTTGTTAAGTGTTTTAATCTAACTACTGTGTTCTTAGTTGTCACTGAGTTACTAACTCTTTGTAAGTTACCCTGACACCACTTTGTGTGTCGGCCCTTACAAAAAGCCACTCCCCTAAACATAACAAGGTGTCTAAGTTTTCTGACTAAGGTTTACAGATGCACAAAGTTCATCTCATAATAACACCCACAACGGTAACAAGCACCAAAGTTATCATGTGTACAACCCAAGTCATCCCAAGAAACATATTTAAACGATAATACACCCATACTTTACAATTCTTTCTGGAAGACTTATATAATTATAGCTTTCCCATTTACCCAATAAAAGATAGAAGTAACATAAAGTAAATACACATCTATCATTGGGATATCTTAAATCCAGTCAATCATTAAAAATTAAACAAGAAATTAGAACTATTAAATTGTAATCTATTTCCACTTTCTCAATTTCACTTATTGAAACTAATCATCAATTTGTTAAATGAAAATATTTCATTCGAACAAAATAAAATTTTATACCATATTCATATTATTTTTTCCAAACTAAAATAATTATTATCTATATTCTAAATATATACCTATATATTCATATTCATATTCATATATATATATATATATATGTGTGTGTGTGTGTGTATATATATATATAAATATATAAATATCAATATAAACATATATATTTATATATATAACATTAAATAAAATCCAAAATTTTTAACTTATAAAACATTAAACAAAATCGCATTCATTATTTTGAAAAAGTTTAAGACTTAAAAGAACAGGTCGTAGCCATTTGCGGCTCCCACAGGGGAGTGGGCGCAGCCATAGCTAGGGCTGCGCCTCCTCCACGTGAAAATGGGGAGGGTTTCGGCCCTCCCCAGAGTCTTTTTATTATTTTTTTAAAAAATTATTTTAATATTTTCAGAATTCTTTCCGTGAATAAACCAAATTCCGCGTACAAATTTTTTTTTCAATTTAATAAAATTTCTTCAAAATATTCATATATATTTATATTGATTTATGTATATATGTATTTCCATCAAATATACATATACATAAATTAATATAAATATATATATAAGTAATTTATTTAATAATGAAAATCTATCAGACAAGGATTAAATACTGTAGAAAATTTGCTACAGGAAGCTGAGAAAAATATCATTACACATATATATTTACTGCACAATTTTCAATTTATCCTCAATGGATTTTCTATTCCATCTAAATAATAAACAATTTCCTCCATTTTAAAAATTCTCAAATGATCCAAAATAAATTCTTTTCTGGCAAATCCTTTAGAAGCTTTTTCTTTCAAATAACCAAAATCTATTGTTTTTACTAAATAATAGGGCATACATCTTTTTCTTTTGAATTTTGCTTCCGTTGTTTTCTCTATTCTTGTTTTCTTGAATTTCATACAAATAAAAAAAAAATTTACTGAAAGAATTCAAATAAGAACAAGAATTTCAACAATAAAGAAAATTCTTCTTTCAACAAACAAAGAACTAGAGAAATACCTTTTTCCTGTGTTTTGAAGATTTGGTAGTTGGAGAGAATCCTCTGCCTGTAGAATGCAATTTCCAAAAGCTTCTCCAAAGAAAACCTCAAATCCAAAAGAGCTTAAACTAACTACAAAGATCCTCCAAGGGATCTTCCACAAATTTGCAATAGAGTATCAAAAAGCATAAACCAAGAATTTTTACAGAGCCCAAACCAATTTCCCGTGAATGAAAAAGACAACCTCTGTAATTTTCCCCGAGATCCAAATTATCCTCTGTAACAATTTTTTTTAACAATCGTAAGCAATTATTGCACTCACACACATGTCGAGAAGTGGTTGTAAAATATCTTCCCCACCACTTCTCGGCAAATTTCCAATTTTCAAATTTGCATGCAATAATTTATTTAATTTAAATTTACAATTTCCAAATGCATGCATTTATTTATTTATTTTATTTAATTTTCTAATTTTCAAATACAATATAATTTACACACTTAATAATTTAATTTAATTAATTAATTAATTTAATTAAATTAGTTTAATCTTTTAAGATCAACCATTTAACCCAATAAGCTAATTAATTAATTAAATATTAAACACTAATTTCTTCAACATTTATAAATTAATTTAAATAACAGTAAATAAAATATAATAAACTATCATTTAAAAATTACCAAATTTACCTTTCAAACATTTTATCCAAACAGAAAAAGACAAACAATCCTATGACTCTGAACTAAAATAGACAAAGTACTAAGACCAGGGTTATAGATTAGACTAGGGTGAACCAAACTACTATCTCCCGATCAACATTTCCGTTGAGTCTTGAAATGCTCAGACCTGAGTACCCAGGTGGAGTCGGTGTCATGTACCTACAATTCCTGCAATCAAGCAAATAACGTGCATATATATATATAAATAAAGCATTGAACAGACACACCGTGCAGAGAAAATCATGGATATCATAGGGCACTCGCAAGCGAGTGATGCGATTCCATTCTCCACACCAATACACGTCACAACAAACTGAAGAAATAAATAGCTATTAGTCCATCATAAACATGTACATAGCAATAAACAACTGAAAATAAACATCTACGCTATACCAATTCATATATGAAATTAATAATCGCCAAACAATATATCATCATGTCACAGAATAAATCCACTATCGCTCAATACCAGCGATCAAAATATCCAACAAATTATCATAGGTCTAACAGTGTGAAAATATAACAGCAAAAAGCATAAGCATAAACGGAGGGGTACTACATTTGTTCGTATGGACGAGATTTCTAGTTGGAGAGCTCGGGGATCCAGTTCTTCTTACTTTATTCTTTCGGTTATTATGTAATTTGATACCCCTCTTTGTAACGAGGTGGAAGTTGTAATTGTAATCCTTTTATTTTGGAAGTATCTCATTTGGGGAATGAGCATTGTAATCATACTGCAAAGTATATTATTGGGATCACATGGAATGCTTATATCTCTGATTTAATTTTATAATGTATGGAATGTATGAACAATTAATTGTTAAGCAATGTTATGTAATGGTTTTATTTCATGTTCATGTTTGGATTAAAGTAATCTTGCGAAGATCTTGTAGCTATGCTTAGGAGTTATTTGGCAATGCATTAGTAAAACCTACTTGTTGTGTACTTAAAGAAATGATAATCTTAGTCTTGTAGCCTTAGGGATTGTTGGCAATACGTAGTAAACCTACTTGTTATTGTACTTAAACAAAAAAAATTTATTGCGTTTGTGTAGTAGATCGCAACTTTCCCTAGGGTTGCGTGGCAGCCCGGGCGTTACAATTATGCAATGGTTTAGTAATTATCTTATGATGTGATAAGTTAGTTTAGAAATGTTATTTCATATTTGATATTGTAATTGTTAGGATAGCTTTGGTGAGAGAACAGTGTAGCACCACTCGTTACGAGTGCCCTGCTACACTGCAATTCCTTCTCACGATATGATGTTTTCGATTATATATGTGTGTTACTTGACATTTATTGGTATGTAGGATTTGCAAGAATAAGTTTCGATTCCACTTGCTTCGGCAGGACAGGGCGAACATTAAATTAACCCAATGGGTACAATGTTGAAAAAGGGAGTTGATTTGGAAGTGTCCCCGTCCCAAGTCCGTTGTCCTGTTGTGAGTTGTTGTGTCATGACTGAAGTTTTGTCCTTGTTGTGTAGTTTGATTGATGAGTATTTATTTTAATTATGGTTAGTGTTTATTTAATTAATCTTATTTTATAAGATTAATTAATGTTGTCTTGTTACTTGATTTAATTGTGAGTTAGTAAAATGTTAAATTTAAATATATTGTAAATTAAAAAGTTATTTAATTAATTAAAAGTGTAAGAAATCAATTTAAATTAATAACGACGATGATAATTAAATATTATCTTTTTCCTGATATTAAATTAGAAAATCTTGTGTGGATAATATCTTGAGAAAATAATTAATTTTTAATTAAAATTGTAGATAAGTGTGTGCTTTTAAAAGCTGGAAAAAGGACCAATGAGTGAAAAGGATTTTTGAGGAAAAATATGAAGAGCTTTATGGATTTTTATTTATTTTTATTATGAGAGAGTTTTTTTTTTCTGTTGTTTTAGTCTATAAAAGAAAAGAAAAGAAAAATAGTTTTATGTGTTTTATGGGTAAAAGAATTGTTGTTGAAGAAAAGAGATTCAAAAGAGAGTTGAAGGCAGGAATTTGAGAAGAGGCTCCAGAGGGGATTCTACATCAAACAGAGGACTCCAGGTTTTATTCTTTTAATATATTATTATTTTATTATTCTACAAGTAAAATCTGGTTTGTTGTGCTTGAAAATCCATTTCCTCTATTTCTTTTGAAAATAGTTTTGTGATTGAAAACTTCTTTTTTTAAAATCTTTGAATCCTCTGTAAGAAATTATAGTGAAACCTTCAAGATTTATTCAATAAAACTTAGAGGTGGAAATAATTGTTTTGGAAAAGAAAATTCTTTTATTAGTTGAAAGTTGTATATCCAGATCTATATTGAGTCTGTTAGAAAAATAATTTTCATGTATATACCATTTGTTGAATCACTTGTTATATATATATATGATTTTGTTCTTTCTTTTATAAACAAATATATTATGTTTTGTTTTATCTCATGTCTTTCTCTGTTTCTGTGCCCAAATTGGGCAATGAAGATTATAAAAGAGATATAAAATTAAATAAAATATATATAAAATATATATATATAAAAAAATTATTTGTATTTGGGGGAGAGTGGACGGCTTTTTCTGTACCACCCCCCGACCCCACCATGGGCTGGGCGTAGCCACCACTGGCTATGCACAGCAGTCGAGGTTGTTGTACATAGCCACGTGGGGGCTATGGCCTCCCCACAGTGGGAACTGCAGTACCTTGCCGACTGCATACTATGTAAGGATGCGTGGACTTTGTAAATTTCGTGGGGTTTTCAATTTGTTAACTTTAATTTCATTCAATTATATTTTAATTTGGATTTTCTTTGTCAATTTTTATTTTATAATATATATATATATATAATATTTATATGTATATATATTATATATATATGTAGATAGGTTTGTGTGTATAAATTTTTTGAGTAATATTATCAAGGCAATTTTTTTTATAATATGTTTTTATAAAATGATTTTGAATATATATGTTTTTTTTATATATATATACATACATACATATATATGTATATATGCATAAGAGTGCATATATGTATATATATATTTATATAGATATAAAAGCTTGTATATATTGTGATTATAGTTTTAATATGTTAATTTTAAGAAAAGTGCAATGCTAAAGTGTAATTGTGAAAGTTAGAGATAAGTTATGTGTTTAATATAAAATGGAGTTTTTGTAAGTAATTGATTTATTTATTTGTTGGAGCTATTATGTATTGGAAATGTTTAATATCGTGTCGGTTAGACGTAATTGTTATTTTGAGATTATTCGTTAAGTCTATTATGGTATAATCTTCATTGTTTTATGTGTTGTGTGGGAAAACCCTAGATTCATTTTATCTTTCGTAGGAGCTTAAGTTATTGTTAAGGGCTTCAGAGGTGGGGATACTGACGTGTAATTGAGATCTTGTATTTTGATGCTTGGCTTATGTTTTGACCATAGTTGTGATTTAGTTTGCACTTGGCTTGTACCGTCTTTGTGGATGTGTTTCATGTGTGTTGGTGAGATGGTTATGCCTCGCAGAGGATCCATTTGATTGGTTCAGTAATTCTTGTTGGTACAATCCTGTTGTGTTGGATATTTTGTGTTGAGTGTTTAGAGAGAGTGGCTCTAGTGGGGGCCGACGTACAAAGGGGCTGTCAGCGTAACCCACATAGATTTATAGTAATAAGTGATAACCTAAGTAATTAATCGTGGGTGGGGTTTAAACATTAATAAGATAAGTGTGATACCTCGTCCGCCTATTAGTGTTATCAAAAACTAAAGGGGACCGAGAAGGCTATGGTTGGCAGGGTCGTTGCCTTGTCTTCACGAAAGCTTAACGATTTCGTGTGAGTAACCCTATGGAGTGGCGCCTTGAGATAGGATGTCAAAAGAACCATAGATGGAGGCGGCACCTTGAACTATGTTGTCTGGATAATCCATGTATAGATGGAGGCGGCACCTTGTGATAGGTTGTCTGGATAATCCATGTGAAACCATGTGATGACACTCTCCTCTAACATTTCATTTGTGTTATTTTATTGAAGTCCTCTGGAAGTAGTCTTTGATGTTATGTCTTAAGATTTATTGATGATGTATTTTGTGACTTGTTGTGGTAATTTTGGAAAGTGATTTATTGTTATGTTTCAGAAGTGGTCTAATGTTTTATCTTTTGATGAATGATCATTGTTTAGTCTTCAGTGTGGTCTAATGATATTATGTTATCTTTCTTGGAGTTGGTCTAGTGTTATGGTTAGATGTGCTTGGTCGAGGATCCTTTCTTGTTAACTCCCAACATGGGGGTGGTTGGGTGGAA
This sequence comes from Sequoia sempervirens, assembly GCA_007258455.2. Lineage (NCBI taxonomy): Eukaryota > Viridiplantae > Streptophyta > Pinopsida > Cupressales > Cupressaceae > Sequoia > Sequoia sempervirens. Next base: position 7,706 of record VDFB02008610.1, read on the forward strand.
CATGCTTCGCACCCCATTGGGTTCCCTTTGGTTGCAGTTGTTTCTTTCATTGCAGGGTTTTGGCAGATGTTGTTGATCTAGTGTTCTTATGTACTTGATGTATGTTCATACTTCAGATGTAATTTATCTATTGATGTATCAACTCCCATGTGTGTTGGGAGGATCTTGGCATAATTTGTTATGTGTTCATTATGTTGTAATATCATATTGATGTAATGTATATTCATGCCATGTAATCAGTTGTAAACTATCATTTGTAATTACTGATTATGTTGTGTTGTATCCATCGAAATGTATATATATTTATTATCTTTATGATTAATTCATTTGTGTTTTACATATATGGTTTAATATGGATTACTTTTAGTAATGTGGTTATTGTTAATGGATGTTTTAAATGGTGATGTGAGAATGAATGGTTTTACGTAATTGTTTAATTATTGTTTAATCTATTATCTTTGTTATGGGTTAGTGTAGTAATTTCCTCATGTACCCCAAGGGATTTAGTTGTGCAACTTAGAATATTGTAATGTTGGAATACTTAAGTACATTTATTATGTTCTTTTAAAAAAAAATTGTTGCGTCTTTATTAGTTCCTTTGGGGTTTGCGCGGCGGGGCGTTACAAGGGGGCATTAAATTTCAACAAGAATCACATGGGGGAGCATAAAATATATTAAACATGTATCTTAAACATCTTAAGGGGTCAACCCATAATATATTATCTCCCACTTTTTGGGAAAAGTGGGAGATTGAAATAAGTATTTGTAACCAATTTTTCACTTTCTATCACCCATAGTGACTAAACCATTAAGAATTTGAAGATGAAGTGAACTAGTAATTTTTTAGATTTTTTTTGCTTTAGATTGTAATTTTTTATTTTTAAAAATTATTTGTGATTTATGTAAGTTTTAGTAACTTATTTACTATAGTTAGAAACATTTTTAAAATGTGAAATTTATTTGATATTAAATTTAGTTTAAAAATATATTAAATTATAAATTCTCAAACATATATTTGTAACACCAATATCTAGTGTGTAGACATTTTTGCATAATTTTTTGTTGCATATTTTTTTATTAATTTTTCAAGTAAGATTAATTATAATTTATACATAGGTTTATTTGATATCACATAACATTGTTTGTATATATCTAAAATATTTTTTTTAATTTTTGAAATAATGACATCAACACCTAGTGCAAACATATTTTTTAGATTTTTTTATCTATTTTTATTTTTTCACATGTGTGAAATGAAAACGTTGATGTTAGGTGAAAAACCTACATTCACAAGAAATAAAAAAATAAATATAAAAACTAAATTAAATATTTTCAAAAATATACTTTTAGAAAGCTTATAATAAGGCCTACATACTTACAAAATAGATCTCCTAAGTGATTTCATGTTGATCCCCTGAAAGGTTAAGTAAAAGTGGTTTTTTGTCATCATTTTGATAGGTGTGGAGAAGATTCCATTGAGAGTTTGGTTTAAGAATAGAGGGTTCTATCCAAGAGTTTTTCTTATCTAAGGGATCCAATCTTACCCTTTTTTATTAAAACCCTTTAGATGAAACTCCTCAATACTTAAATTATTAAATTTTCTAAAAAATACACTTTAAAGAAAAAAATAATAAGGTTTAAGTGTTGTCAAATGTTTGGAATTACATGTAGTCAAAATAATTTTTAGAGTGCCCTACAGCTTATTTTTACACAATTAGTTTATTTTTCCAAGTTAGATGGTATTATATCTGTACCATATTATTATTTATATGTTGCCTACATTAATATATTCTCATAATTTAAAATCCTCCCATGTCATGACCCTCAATCTCATTAGATAAAAGAAAAATTAATGGAATACATAACACAAATGCATTACATAATATACTCACATTATATAATACAAAAAAATTACATAATGCACTCACATTATCATAACACAAGCATGTTACATAATGCACTTGCATTTTCACTAGAAAAAATTCCATCCTTTTTTCTTCAAAACTGGTTGGATAAGAATACTAAAATGTTGGGCTCCTAATTTGGCTCCATTTGATGTATTTTTATTTTCAGTGTTCTTCAACTTCAATGTTATCATATTAACTCATTTTAATAAAACTTGTTGAAATCACTATCAAAATTTCACTTATCCTTTTAGCTTTCTAACCATATAATTTGTTTCTATTTGAAATATATTAACATACTTATTTTTATTTTCTTTTACTAATGATTTTATATTCCTTATATACATGTGTATTTATTTATAATTATAAATTTTTATCCTCTTATAAAAATTTGAAAATTATATAAGATTGTTCTACTCACATTAAAAAATTATATTTTTAATTAGTATAAGTGAAAATTATGTGATGTGTACATGTAATAATACAATTTTTGGGATGCATCAATTTGGAGAAACTATAAAAAAATCATAAAAAATATAAAAGAATGCATATTTTCTAGCACTCTCTCTTAATTATATTTCTACCAAGTGATTTAAAAAAATACTTAATGCAATAAATAAAAAATAGGGGCTGCACACTAAACACTATGTTATACTTTAATAAGGAAAATATGAACACTTTTACATGTGCACACAACATTTGACCTCCTTAATCTTGACTATTTTTTAAATAGTAGTTTATAAATTGGATTCAAAGTATTACAGTTCATGTTTATCTAATTTTGAAAGGAAAAAATGGTCACTTTTAACCCTCACTTTTATACTCTTAGCCATAACATACCTTATATATTGAGGATACTATAGTGGTAATCATTAGTTAGTAAATTCTTGTTGTTGAGTAGTATTCAAGACACCTACTCCATGTAATAAAAATGGGACTCCAAATATTGAAGGAAGCCTTAAAAATCACTCATTACATAGGTTTTTGATAATTAAAGCAATATTTGGTGCTAAAAGGTTCTTATGTTGTTTATGGATGAATGGATGGAAAGAACCAAGTATTAGGTAAATTTTGACTAGCTTCAATTAGGTATTTAATGTTCTTGAAGAAAATTGATGCCTCCCACAAACTAAAAATTGATAACACTCCTATAATATGTTTGATGAAGTAGTCATTGAATTGTATGTAAAGAATGTCATCCAATTTATGACCAATAACATGTAGCAACAACTAAAGTTCTTGATGAAATAAGATATACTTATTTAGAGGCCTTGTGTCACCCATTGCATTTATTTTTAACTTGGAGCTATAAGTAAACTTGGATGGGTGAAATTTATGGATAAGTAGGCAAGAAATGCAAAAATATATATTTGTACAAAATCTTCATGGGCTTAACCTAGTGGGAGAGAATATTGAGTGAAAGGAGCTTATGCAATCAAGAGCAATATGATTTTTTGTAAGATCCATCACATTAATATTTCAACCTAACCAACGTCTCTTAAGTAGATGTTTATGATTACCAAATAATTGAAGTCTCCATAAGCCAATAAGAGGTTGAAGGGGAAAGAGTTATGGAAAATATTCTCATGATATATTTCTCATGAGAAAGGACAAATCTTCAAGGTAAATTAAATAAGCTTTGCACTTACAAACATTAAAAATAAATCATCTCCATTAGTTTGTAAGTTTGTAGATCTTATTAATATTTATTTTTTGAAAATTTAAAAAAAATTAATCTAAAAATTTCATATTATTTTTTTCAAGGTGACCAAGCCTCTATTTAATGTTCTATGCTTGGTGAATGAAGATAAAAAATATTTGACTATCTATACGAGGCCATAGACAAGGTCGGGGAGGTTACCTAATGTTGATACAAGTTCAATAGAAGAAAATATAAACCCATTCAATACAATTAGTCGAAGGTTGAATAA
>VDFB02008611.1:0-17056 GCA_007258455.2 Sequoia sempervirens
CAATTCTACTTAATTTGCAAAAGAAACAATTTTTTTCATCCCCCCAAGGGCTAGGTGTCGATCACCCACGCGACCATGGGTGGACTGATTTTTCTTTTTTAAATAAAATAAAAAAAAATAATGGGGGCCACCCCCATCGTTGGCTGAGTGGTGGATGGAGGCCCTACTGCCGTTGGCGGCTTAGCAACATTGAAGTTGTTGGTTGGGCTTCAACTAGCAACTAGCAAGCACTATGTATAGCGTTGGCCACTATATTTTTTATTTTTTTTAATTTTTGAAAAATCCATACAAGGGTCATACAAACCCTGACGAAAAAAAATTGCCTCCTAGACTCTCATCACCAAAATGATGCAAAGGCATCTTTTGATGCATTTTGGGTCATTTTGCAAAGTATTGATTTTGAGTTGTTTTGATGTGTTTTGGGTCAATAAGGTCAATTTGGACCATTCTAGGCCATTTGGGATCCTTTTAAGTCATTTTGGTGATTAGGAGCAAAAAAGTTGTAAAAGTTGCAAAAGTTGTTATGTCAAAGTTGTAAAAAATTGCAATTTTGGTTTTGGGTAGTTGGAAGTCGGTTTGGCAGTTGTGAATGGATGTAATTGCATAAATATGGCATGTAAACTCAAGCACCAAGGTTAGAAAAGAGATTGAATGAAAAATTAACATTTTAGAAGCATTTTCTTGTGTTTTTCATGGTGTAACAATTTGAAAACCTACATGTACAGCCCCTGTACAGATGAGTACAGCCCTATACAAATGAGTATAGCCCTACACTTGTTTGGAAAAGTTGGAGAATGGTTTTAGCTTTCTAATGCTTTTGGTTTGACTGATTTTCATTGTGTTTTGTGAAAGTTATGATAACAATGGTGATTTCCATGTACAGATTGTCACTGTTTCTTGCCTGAAAAACCTCTTTTGTATAGATTGTACGCCCTGATATAGTCGAGGGCAAGCATAGGGATGATGAAGCTATGAAATACAGAACTTTTGGTTTTTGTTTGGAGTCATTTCATTAAGTGTTGCATAAGTTATTGCATTTTTAGTGATGACAGTCCTGCACCCTAACTAGGGTTTCCAGCAACACTAAAAGAATTCTTATCTCCCATTTGGTATAGTGAAGAATCCTAATTTTTTATGAGAAACTCTGTTTTGATAACTTATAATGTTTTCCAAGTTTTGGGGCCGACATCTTTTGGCCACAGGGAGTTATGGATGACTATCATGTTGAAAAACCTGTCAAAAAGGAACAAAAACATGTTTGTTTGAGGGTTTGATATAATCAATGCATTATTTGATCATAGCAGGTTGGGAATCAATAAAAGGAGTTGTAAGAGGCTTGATCAAACCAATTTCTCATGCATTATGTTGTTTGTTGATGTTGAACCCATTAGGTTGTTGTGACAGGATGCCAAAGTTCAACTAAGGTTGCACTAGACTTTGTTTGTGATGAAGCATTGTATCCAAAGTGTCAAATTGATCTAGTTTGAGTCTTTTTCTGCATCACAAAAGTAGGTAAATTTTATATCAAAATTTGTCTATTCGGCCTCCTAAGTGCAATGGTGAGGTACTTGTGCCAAAATGCACCAAAAAAATCTCTCATGCCCAAAAATTTAAAAACAAATGAAGATTCCAAATTTGCTCATGAAAACTCTAGTTGAGAAAAAAACTCAAAAATGGAGAAGGGGTTCGTTGAATCCACGCTCTAATTCCATGTTAGAATTGTGAATAACACAAGACACAAGATCAAATAGCAAACAAAAACACCTTCCATGCAAGAGAGTTGCAAATAATAATCTGCTATATCCTCAACTCGAAAAACTTAAAAATGAAAAGCTTCAAGAGTCTTCAAGAGAGATAATACAATGAGGGAGAGTGCTTTATAAGAGGAACCCTAAATGATAAAGAGATTAGATCATGACAAGTGTCGTCATCCTTGTTGAACATATGTTGTCATTAATGTCAAAGGAGTATTGTCCTTGATGTCAAAAAAGTGTCAGTTATTCTAGTCAGTTATGTCACTGATGCAATGGCATCCAGAAGATTGGAGAATGAATAATAGTGTCATGCCACTTTGAGTTATAGATGCATATGGGGCAAGCTATAGTGTTGGAATCAGTTGAGGAATGTATGTAGTATCATACTACATCTATTCATGTCGATGGAAGTAATATGGAATGTTTGAGGTATGGTATCCAAACAGTGAGATTAATCTGGTAACATGTTTTGATCTGCATGTCTTCATGGATGTGAGTTATGTCCTACATTTTGAAAGGAGAGTATGTCTACACATGATTTCTCTAATTCTAGAGTTTTCAGAATTTATGTTCATCAAGCAGAAAGTTTGAAGTGATAGAAGGGTCACTATGCTAGTTAATTAACCAAGTTGATGTTTTGGATCGGTGCGGCAATGGCTTGTAGTGTGTGCTCTCTAGACATAGCATGTGAAGGTGAAATAGGACCAGGTTAAGATCCCTAAAGGAAGCGCACAACATCATGTTTTATTGGTGGCAACAAATTTGATTTAGAACTGACCCGGTACACGTTTCATACAAATTTGAATTTAGGTCCACCTTAGCTGACCTGGATATTTGCGAATGATGTTGAGGGATTCCGAATGATGTTAAGGGATTCCTAGCCGACATGAAATGTTGATGTAATGGGATGTATATAATGACTAATCATCATAGTTTAGATGTGTATGTGATAGTGTGAGCAAGTGTAATTTCAGGTGATGTAATGGGAGTTGCATCTCAATCATTGTGTGCCACCATTAGAAGACCATAAGTTGTGTAGGAGGGTGTTTGAAGGAAGATCAGATCAAGTGTAAGCTATGCAATCAGCATTGAAGATCTGCAAACCTTATCCATGTAATCCAATAGGACCAGTGTCTTACTTATTGAGTTGGTGCTCAAATCTTTGTATTGGGATTGGTGTCTACAGTAGGTTGGTGTCTACAAATACAGCATGGGATTGGTGTCTCCGGTAGGTTGGTGCCTACTTCATGATTGTAAGTTATAAATTATTTTTGTGAGGGTGGATTTGGACAGTAGATCCAAGAAGCTCTTCTCACCATGGTTTTCCCCATTCTGGGATTCCACGTATATCTAGTGTTCATTGTGTGACTATGTGCATCTGTGTTGCTTGATTGATACTAGCTTTTTTTATTCATGTTTGGAGAAGTGAATAATGAATTAAACTAATAATCAATTAAAGATTAATTAATTATTAGCTAATGCATGATTACTCTAACAAAAAGAAACTCAGTATGCCAACTTAAATGATAAATCCACCTTTTCAGCAACAAGGAGATTTGAAGAAATAATTGATGCAAAGAAACATGAAAATCAACCTCTCAATCATTATTGAAACCAGTAGAATAAAAATATAACTGTGTCAACATGCTGCTATTTCATTTATTCAAGTCATGCTAGCAAAATAGCCAAAGATGTTTGTAGTCCTTGCTACATTTCTTTATCATTTTCAATGGTCAATATTGCTATACCCTCCTTGTTCCATCTCTAAAACATGTTGACAGTTAATATAAGATGACTAATGCAAGAGGAATCCACCATAAAAAAACTAAGGAATGGGCTTTCTTCTCAACAACATCCAGAGTTTTGTTTGCAAAGACATGGATTGGGGTGCAGCCAAGCCTTTGAGAAAATTTAAACCTCTTATAAATAGTCACTTAAAAAAAATTGTTGAACCTCAATTATATAAGAATCCCACAAATAGTTGAGGAATTAGGCACCAACTTAGATTTGATTGTCCCAAGAACCATTGTGATTTCTTCTACTCTAAAAGCCTTCAATTCCACCCTAGAGAAAAGCCATTCCAGATATACAAGAAACATTTGGCTTAGTAAACGCATCCCAAATTTGAGACAAAAAGGTCATTCAAGGTATTTAATGAAGACTTGACAGACATAAAAGGTATAGAAACCCTTGGAAGATTCATATTCAAATGGTTGTGTTGGTGTGAATAAATGTCTTGTACCTAGCTAATCCTAGCATGGGGGACTTATTCGCATGTTAAGTTTACTTAAGTTCTAGATAATCTTCTAGAAGTCTTAGTTGTCTAGATAGGATCTTATCATATCTTATCTTTTTGAATTTTTTGTTAAGTTAGTTGTCTCATAACATAGTTAAGACACATGTCACAATCTTGTCTAATCCTATCTTTCACCTTGCCTTTATAAGCAAGGCCTCTCATGTACATTTGTATATTCAATCTTGTAATATTGCATCCATTATTGCACATTTATGCCATTGTTTTTCTCCTTTGTAGAAGGTTATTTTTGGTTTTACAGGTGATCCTGGAGGCTTGAGTCCTTGAGTGACTCTAACATGGTATCAGAGTTTCAGATCTGCAAACCCTTCTCAAATTTGGGAGATAATTAGGCTTGAGTTTTTTCTATGGTGCAAATCAAGGTGGATCTTGAAAAGTTGAGTATGCTCTTCTCTTGCATCAAATGATGACCTAGAGAATCAGAAAAGCTTGATATAAATACCAGATTTGGGATTTTTTTTTGTGGATTTGTATTGCAGGTTCATTTTGGAGCATATTGGTGCAAATCCAAGCTCACTATCAAGTTTGTTGTACCCCAAAATTAAAATTTTTGTTACACTTAGACATTTTGAAGAAATGAGTAAAAGTCTTGTTAAATCAGTCAAAAAGGCAGTGTACCACGGGGACGCGTTTCCCCCCAAAATATGACCCGTTTCGGAAACGGGGACGTCCCGGGGACGGGGGGACGGGTACTTGGCGTCCCCCGCCGTCCCGCCACCGCCACCAAAGCGCCGCCGGAGACGGGGAGACGTGAAGACGTCTCCAAGTCTCCTGGGGAGACGTCTAGGAGTTTCTCGGGAGGCTGGGAAACGCCTAGCCGTCTCCCGTCTTGAGACGCGTCAATGGACGCATAAATCAAATTTTAACTTAAAATTTTAGTTTATTTTTATTTTCTTGTTGCCCTAAGTTGGCGTGGGCCCCACCCCTTCCTCTAAAACAACACAAAACAATGAAAACATTAAGATTTGATCATTTCAATCACATTCAAAGACTGATTTTTTTTTGCAGCCAGCTAAAGAAGAAGAAAAACAGTGAAGAAGTCTGATTGAAGGGGTGAAAATAAAGATTGCAAGTGTGATAGGAGTGAGAAGGAGCAAGAAGAAGAGGAGGAAGAGGATTCTACTTCATTTTGGAGAGATTTTTCAAGCACAAGGTAGGGTTTTTGAAGTTTTTTTCAAATTTCTTGTTGTTTTTCAAGTTTTTGTTTTAAAATTTATTTTCTTAGTTTAAACCGGTGTTCCCGCGGGCACGGGGAAGCGGGGGAGCAGGAAGCAGCGTTTGAGCGGGGACAGGGCACTGGATTTGGGGGCGAACTATTGTGGGGGCGAGTGTGTGAAGTGATATAGTTATACATATACTTATAGTACTTGAAAAGCTAGTTTTGAAAAGATGTATAATAGTATAGCAGTATAAGAATTACATTTCAAATGAAACTATAGGAAATTAGTAAATTTATAACATGGCAAAATTTGAAATACTAAATCTAAATACGAAGATATTTGAATTGTCACATTGGAGATTTCTATTATATCGCCAAAGGCCCAAATATGAATAACATTGATGATATGACAAAGTCTATAAAGATGATTAATTGATTACATGATTCATCATTAGTTCATTACAATAAGTAGCATTACAAAATGAAAATTGAAAAGACAAAATGCCAAAATGTCGAAACTCAAAATGTAGTGAATGGAGGCCTCTAATCATCTCCAAACTCCCCATCACTGGAACTGCTGGACTCCACATGGTCAAGATCCCTCAAGCTCACACCAACCAGCCTTGCATCTGAAGTGGTAGGATCATCCTCTTCAATCTGTGAAGGCTCCTCTGGCTCCACATCCCATCGTGCTGCTGGACTTTCCTTGTACACAATTGTCTTGCGGTCCATGAGATGCAAAGCACTGTGTACAGCCACAAGCTTCTCTGCTCTCTTAGAGGTAAGTCTGTTCCTCTTAAGAGAGTGGATGAAGCTATATGTAGACTAGTTCCTCTCAGCAGCTGAAGAACTGGAAACCTGGGATAGCAGACGAATAGCTAGAGTGGTGGTCAAAGATTTCGAACCATGACAATTCCACCACAAAAGTGGGTCCTCCTGTGCCATAGAAACTATATCCACCTTTGCTGCATCTGAATAGCCTCTAAGAGTGGCAAATCTGGTCCACTCAGTGCGAATTGTGCTGGCATCTGTAGAATCATACATCTTCTCTATGCACCTAAAGAAACCTGCCTTCACCTCATCATCCTAAATCGGTGTCACTCTACCTGGTCTAGCCATGTACCACTTAGGATTCAAGGCAAAGGCAGCCATATGCAAAGGAGTGTTCAACTTGTCCCATCTGCGCTGAATGATTGGCCGGATGTGCTCATTGTAGAATGCTAGAGAGGGGGCCTTCACTTGCACAGCAGCCCTCATCTGGTCAAGCATAGAGTCAATGCACTCATACACCTCTCCAAGGTTAGGTGCATCCCCATCCCCATATCTGATAACCTGGAATACTGGAGAAATGATGGAGACAATGTATTTTGCATCAGTCCAAAACACATCACTCTTCACTATCTCCTTCACCCTTCTCCCCTGTGCTGTCTTGGCCTCGGCCTACCTATTCCACTCATTAGTCATAACCATGACTTGCAATGCCTCTTGCAACTCAATCATTCTCTCCAAGAGAATGAAATATGATGCATATCGGGTCTCCACCGGTTTCAAGAACTCCTTCTTCGCGAAGGTCCTGAAGAGTGCATGGGAAGTGTGGTGGTTGCAGATAAACATCTGCACATCTCTCGCATCAGTGACCACTCCTCTAATCCACTCAATCTTCCCCATGTCCTTGAGTGCATTGTTCATGGCATGCACACAACATGGGGTCCACCAAATATGTCTATAGGCTGCCTCAATGAGTTTCCCTGCTGCTTTACACACATGGGCTGCATCTGTGATTACTTGGACCACATTTTGTGGCCCAACCTCCTCAATAGCCTCCCTGAGGAGATGAAACTGAAAATCAGCATCTTTGCGATGCCCTGTACAATCAACTGCTCTAAGGAAGTATGGGCCCTCTGCACATGTGACCATGATGTTGATGAGTGGACGATGGCGAATGTCCGTCCACCCATCCATAACTATACTGCACCCAGATGCCACCCAACATGCCTTCATCTTCTCCATCAAAATATCGATCTTGGAATAGCACTTATCCAAGATCGAGGTCCTCATTTTTGTCTCACCTGGTGGCACATATGATGTTCCTCCCTTAGCCACCATAGCCATCATCTCCCTATAATAAGGAGACCGTGTAACATGAAATGGAATTCCATTGGAAAAAAAGAACTTGCCAATGGATTCATCTATCTCATCTCTCAACTGCACATTAAACATATTAGCTATGGGGTTACTTTGTGATGTCTGCAACTTGCGTTTCCCTGTGGCTGTCCCCCTAGCGACACTAGAAGTGGAAGTGGATGAAGTTCCAAACATCATTCCTCCCGTCTGAAAAGTATGTGGCACTGATGCATGCTGGATTTGCTGAAGGGCTGCCCTACCAGTCAAAGTAGTAGGGACTGAAATATTTGTGTCCTCTGGAATGCCCCAAAGCTTGTTAAACTCCATTCTATACTTTATATTTTTAGCCTCCTTCAAAAACTTACAAGGCTCCACACCTTTTCCTGTCCAAAAAAGAAAGTGTGCATTCACTCGAGTGATGCTACCAAACCATTCCATATGACAAATGTTGCACTTCCACTTCCTTGTTCCCCCACCTGAACTTGATGTGCTTTGTATTCTTGTAGCAAACTGTTTCAGAGGAGACTTTGGATCAAAATGACCCCTAGCAAACTCTGCCAAGGTTTCTGAAGGGCAACCTGTACTAGCTGTTGCACTCGCCATGGAACTAGATTGGGCTGCAGGATCAGCCCCATGGTCATCCCCCTCATTCTCAGGTTCAAAATCTGAATCATGTTCACTATGAGAGTGAATTTTCATGTCATCCCCACTCATGTCTTCGGTGCTCATCGTGAAAGTGACACTGCATTTCACAAAATTAAAATAAAATCAGCCTACTTTAACAAATTGAAACAATGAACATTGAAAATTGAAATAAGTTAGCAAATTTGAAATTTTACTTTGCAGTTTGCAAATAGAAATTAGAAAATAAAAAGGATTTGAGAAATAGAAAGGATATGAGGAAAAAAAAGCAAGCTCTATAAGCAATATAAATAAGTAATAACTAATAACTAATAGTATTTGAGAAATAGAAAGGATCTGAGGAAAAAAAATTAAAAAAGCAAGCTGTTTACACTTTAACAGTTTAACTTTAAGTTTAAACTTTAATATTAAAATTTTAAAATAAAAAAATTGATGTTGAATCTTGAGGGCAAAATGATGAATGATTCAATCATCTTCATCATTTTGCTCTCAAGATTCAACATCAAATCTGATTTTGAGTCTTTGAGATGAATAAGAAAAAAAGAAAACAAGTTTAAACCAGTGTACCACGGGGACGCGTTTCCCCCCAAAATATGACCCGTTTCGGAAACGGGGACGTCCCGGGGACGGGGGGACGGGTACTTGGCGTCCCCCGCCGTCCCGCCACCGCCACCAAAGCTGGTGCAGTCAGAATCTCAAAATAGTCAGTTTTGCCCTTGTGGGTCTATTCTGCTTTTTCAGAAGCGTATCTGGAGCTCCGAGCTCATCAATGGAGGTCATTCGGCTGCCAGGCGTCAAAATCAACACTCAGGCATTCAACAGAAGATGAAATGATGAACATGAACGGAGAATGAAGAAGATAAAAAATGATGAAAATTTCCTAACACTGGCAAGTTTGGGCGCCCCTGGTGAAGAAGGGCACCCATCTTTTTAGGGCACCAAATGTCAGAATTAAGGTTTGCGCCTCCAGTCAATGTTGCTCAGTTCTCTGTCAGTTTCGCAACGAATTCAGCAGTGTAGTTATCGGATTACTCATTCATCCGGAATTCAGCGACGAACAGGGGAGATCCGCACTGAAGTCAGAACGAGGAAAAGTTGAAAATATCAAAATTTGACTAAGTGTTCAGATTTTGAGCGCCCCTGGTGAAGAAGGGCGCCCAGCTTTTTGAAGGGCCTAATTCAGCCGTTAGGGTTCAAGAACATGTTTGATCTTTTCAGTATCCTGCCAGCTTCGCGATGCCTGTCTTTGTCGGCCGATCCAGCTATTTAACGTGCAAATTTAGATAGAAAGGCGAGAAGGTCTGAATGAAGGTTTGAACTCAAGTGAAAATGAGTAAGAATGGCCAAATCTGGAGGAAATGGGCACCACAGTGAAAGAAGAGGCCCAAGTTTTTCCGAGAGGTCCCAAGGATGATTTGCGAGGCTGGTGTAGCAGAGATCTCTTCAAATTGATCGACTTTCCATGAATGTTGACCCGTCAATCGGATGTCGCTGATCCACTGAATCACGAAGCATACCAAAAGCAGAGGTCAGACAAAGGCTAAAACCAAGGTTCGAGCGGCATAGAAAAAAGTGTAAAAAGTGACTGAAGTCACGGGTGAAATGAGCTGGTAAGATGTTGACACCTGAAGGGTTAAAATTCACTTTTTGGCAAAATCTCTTCCAGAAGACCCTTCCTTATTCTTCGTTAGCTTCGCGATGAGCTCAACCGGCAGTCGATCCGACGCCTGGAACTCCAGATTCGACAAAATCATCTGTAGAAGAGGAGTTAATGAAGAAATTGAAGATTAGAAAAATGGCTAACACTGTGAAAGTTTGGAGCCCCTCGAAAAAAAAGGCTCCCATGAATTCAGAGGTCAAGATCAAGTTTTTAGCCAAAGGCTCCTCCAGAACTTCTTTCTCAGAATCAGTCGAGCTCCGCCATGAACCATTCAGCTCACCTGTCAGGTTAATCATCAGCGGAAATGAGGAAGTAGCATGTCAGAAATGAAAAGTTAGAAAATGCCAAAATTTTGGCTAACAACATTTGGATAAAGTGACCCTTGGTGAAGAAGGGCACCCAACTTCACATGCCTTAGAAAATTTTCATAGATTTTCGAAATTTTCAAGATTGCAAGAGAAGAAAGAGGCGTCCAAGTTCAATGAAGCTGAGATTTAGGGTTTGGAGATAAAAGCAAAAGAAAGCCAAAGCAAAGACAAACCCTAAGTCTATTTAACATCTTTCTTTTATGTTATTTTCATTATTTCTGCAGGTAGCCTTCAAAGGAGAAAGTTGGAGCAGCAAGTTTGAAGAAATTTTTCAAGATTCAAGAACGTAGCTTGCTGGTTTTTCATCATATTTTTCAGATCAGCAACATCAACCCTTGCTTTTTCAAGCTTTTTCATCCAGAAGATCAAACTTTTCAAGAAGAAGACCAAGGCATTCCATTTTTCAATCTTCTGGGTCTTTTCTCTTCAATCTTTTGAAGGAAATTTTCAAGAACTTCATCAAGTTGCAGCAGCTGCTTTTATTTTGCATCCGGTACTCGGTAGCATTCAAGATTCCCAACCATCTGGGTCCTCCTAAATTCAGTCTACGAAGAAACCCATATCAAACTTTTTCCAAAGAAATTTAAATTCTAGGGTTGAACGCTTTGATCAGCCATCGGTCGACTTTCAAATCGATAAATTTGGTCATTACTAAATTACAGACGGCGGTGCAGGCTTTTCGAGGAGAAAAATTGAAGAAATTAGGGTTTCTTTTTGAATTCAATTCAATATTTTCCAAAGCGGACAATGGGTTGTCTTGCAAAGAGTATAAGCAAAACCCATATCTTGAAAATTTTCAAAAAAAGGTACATCTAGTTTGAAAGGCAGAAAGAGCGGCATTCTAAAAATAGAAGGTTGCTCAAAACTTGTCTGAACATAGGCGAGTTTACAGTCATTCTTCAAGGTTTTCAATATGGAGTACACTCCCCTCAAGTTTAAGACCAAATCAGCACTATGCTAAAAATTCATCATCTCAGCTGAAGAACAAGAGAAGGTGTGATATGAGAAAGAGGAAAGGTATCGGAAAAGAGTGTTGCAATACTCTTCTGTTGGGAATCAAGCGAAGTGTCAAAAGCATAAAGTTGCAGAGCCGCCAAGTTATCAAATTTGTGAGTCATCTTTTGGGGCAGCGATGTTTTTCAAGAACAAAACTCATAAAGCAACTGAAGAAGTGAAAGATCCTCTAGGTTTGATCACAAAAGGCGAAGAGATCTTGGAGAATCAGAATATTGCCTTAGTTGGCATAGATGCACCGAACCGGGACACAATCTCAAACTTCCTAGCGGATGTGATCGAGTTTTAAAGCAGCTTTCTTCTAGAAGCTTTCTTTCCCGCTTTCTTTCTATTCTTGGAATAATCCTTATCCATTCTTTGAGGATAGAAAAAAGATAAGATGTAATAGTTGGCGTTTCCCGCTTTTTCTGCTTTTTAGGGTTTTAGATGTTATCTTCTTTCTAAGTTTCCGTGGCAAAAGCTTGCTTCTTGGAAACAAGCTAGAATTCAATGAAAGCAAAAAGGATGTTTTGGTTCCCTGCTCCCTACTGCTTCTCTATAAATGAATCGCTGCTCATTTGGTTTCTTGAGCGGTTGTGCGATAACAAAGCTATTGCGAGTCTCTTTTGCTTGATAAGTTGTTATTGATGTCGATTCACTTTAGTGTGGAGCGGTTATTGTGTTAGCAAATTGCGGGCACAGCCATTGCGACAGAAGTTGTTATTAGGTTTAGGTTGATTGTGTTGTGATAAACAAATTGTTGAGCCTCTTTAGCCAACAAGGAGTTAGTGTGATTGCTGTTTCTATTGTGTAAGAGCAAGATTGCAAGCCTCTTTAGCTGCAATTTCTTGTTCTAGGCATGTTAGAAGTGAGCCTTGTTCCAGAAGTTTGAGTAATAAAATCATGAGCCTCCTTTGCCTTGATCCAAAATCTCAGATTTCCGTTATTTGTGTTATGCTTCTATGATCTCGATTTCAGCTTGCATTGAAGTGTGTAGATGTTTGTTGGAAAAGAGTTTATTGAAGCACTTTGTCAGAGAATCATCCTTGTCCATTTCTAATTTCTCTTGCTCTGCGTATTACTTGAGAAGTTAGAAACGTCTCTAGCTTAAGTTAATTAAATAGTTGAAGTTCTTAAATGAAAATCTCAATTTCTGCGGCGTTTGTGTTTATAAGCCTTATTATACAAGTAAAAAGATAGGCAACTTAGTTTTAGTTTACTTTCTTGAATACCATCAGCAAGAGGGAGCTTCCCCTCCTAATTTGAAGAGCAGTTTATCTGTGCATAGCTGTCTGTTTCAAATACGCATTCCAAAGGTGCGAATTTAAACGCCAACAAAGTTTAAAATGTCCAAGAAATTCAGATCTAGCTTTATTTCACTCAATTTGGCCATTGTATGATATAGTTGCAAACTAGGGTTTGAAGCTTACTTATAGCCCAAATGGATGTTGCAATTGCATTTAGATGGCCCAAAAAACCCTATTTTCATATAAAATTTGTCTATTTTTGACAAAATTGATTTTGGCAAATTTATATTTTGCTAGGAGGGTCATCGTTACAGGCTAAATTAAACATTATTTTCAAAAATTCATAACTTTTGATCCAGAAATCGGATTTTGACAAACAAGATATCCTTGGAAAGTTGGTTCTGAGCACTTTTGAATGGTGCAAGTTATTTTTCAAATTTTTGCCGTTTGATATCTGTTTATCCAGCTTGAAGTCAGAACTTGTTTTTCAGCCTCCAAGCTTATAAATTTTTGCTCTGGACTTCGTTTTTCTCGATTCTTGTGGCATCAGGAAGGCATTGAGGAGCACTTCAGTTTTATATATGTATTTTTCGCATATTATCTAGAATTTCAAATTTTCAGTTTGAAACCAGATTGGTCATTTGACATAACTTGTAAATTTGCAAAAAAAGTGGCATTTTTTTTGGCATAAAGGGGTTAATTGCTTGTATTGTGAGGGATAATTTGTTGTTCCTCTATTGTACTTTAAGACTTTATCATGGATTTTCCAAAAGTTATACTTCTAACCCCATATAACTATCATGAATGGAAGTAACAAATGGGGGTTTTATTGTTAAAATTGAAGTTGCAAAGAATCACATTTGGCACAAATCCAAAACCCACGAGCTATAGAAAGAAGAAAATGGTTTGATAGAAGGGATGAAGCCCTCAATACTCTTATTTTGTCTATTTCTCCAAATCTTAGATATCATGTTGCATCTTGTACACATCCTAATGATGTTTGGACTACCTTAGAGAGTCTCTTTGGTAAGCCATATAAAATGAGGAAATTTAAGCTAGAGAATGAACTTACGAGTCTTAATCCTTCAGATTTTGATAATATCTAGGACTTCTTCACTAAGCTAAATTCTCTTAGACTACAATTATCTGATTGTGGGGTCACTAAAAAGGATGAACAATTGATTCTTTCTATTCTTGCTAAGCTTAGTCCTGATTATTCAATGTTTGTTTCTACATTTTATGCTACAATGGATGCTCTTGGCAATGCATACAAGATGCCTTCTCTTGATGGATTTGCAACTCAATCACAAGGGAACAAGCAAAGTTGGCACACATGGGAAAATTGAAGTCTTCCACATCTCAAGCTCTTCTTGCAAAAGATCAAAAGGCTTCAAGTGGCAAAGGTAAGAAGCATAATAAGGACCCCAAGTCTAATGAGCAAGGTAAAGAATCACCTTCATATAGCACACCTGAGTCCACTTCCTCTTCCAAAGAGGACTCATCTAAAAAGAAGTTAAAATGTGCATATTGTAAAAGGCTAGGACATGATGAGCATTGATGTTATGATAAGAAGATTGATGAACTAACACACTTTCTTCAAAAGAACAACATCCCGTTGCCCTCATTAGTGTCTTCTTCTTCTTCTTCAGCATCTCAATCCTTAGCAACTTCATCATCACAGTCGGGGAATGCGGGAGTCACAAATGGTCTCAACAAAATGAAAGGACAAGCACTCTTGGCCTCTACAAGTCCTGAATACGGAAGATGGCTTCTTGATTCAGGGGCATCTCATCATATGGCATCATCTATGGGAATGTTCTCTTCTTTTGAGCCTTGTAATTCACCTAATATTTTGATGGGTAACAACACATATATGAAGGTATGTAGGAAGGATTATATTGGCATGGGAGAAGGCACTTTTAATGATGTTCTTTATGTTCCTTCCTTGTCATCTATTCTCCTTTTTGTTTATCAAATTACCCATAATAGTCAAGGTAAAACAGTTGAGTTCACTCCTAATATAGTATACATAAGGGACTTGGAGACTAGAGATATCATTGCTATTAGGATGGTTGAGCATTCTTGTAATGTCCCCCTTTTCAGCGTGATCTTGTTTGCAGAGTGTTAGCCTATTTCTTGGACCCTTGTGGGCTAACTGGATTGGTTAGAGGGTCAGTGGTATCTTCTGGAGAGTTTGGTCGTTCTCATTTTTCGTGTTCCGGGATTGGCTCATTGCAGGCCTTGGCAGTACAGGAGTTGTCTGCTTCTGACGACACTGAATTCTGCTGAGTTTTGGGGAAGTTAGGCTTACTTAAGTGATTTAAGTTATTATTTAACTTAAAGTATTTTTATAAAGTCAAATTGACTTTATTATTTTTATATCACTTAAATAAGTCTAAAGTGAGTGATTTTAAATTATATCATTTAATCACTTAAGGAGGGGGCCAAAAATTAAAGTCAAAACTATGGAAAGGGACTTGAGGTTATTTCAAAATATTTAAATGACCTAAAATACAGCCTCTTCTTGAAAATGCATACCTTTTGCTATATAAGGGTTTTAGGCAATGAGAAACTCATCTATTTGAATATTTCAACTTTGCCTTGGAGGTTTTCCCTTTGCTTTCATCCTGTGATCAGGTTTGCAGCAATCCACCATTGGAGAACGAAATCTCTTCAATGTGAGCACTTGTGAGGCTGTGAGAGATCAGCTGAATTGGTGCAAATTGAGAGAGCTTCATTCAGAAGTTCTACAGTGCTATAACAGATTTTTGTAAGTGTTCATCAGAAACAGAGGGTTTGAATGGATGGTGTTCTTCCTTCTTCATGGCAGGCATCATAGCTACTTGGGCGCACCTTCTAAGATGTGTTTCTGGTCTTTTTGCTTGAAAGGCGTGGCTGTTTGAGCTAGGGCGCACTTGCTGGTTGAAGAAACGCCTATCTTCTTGAGGGTTTCTCTTCACTATCTTCACCACTTGGCATTCCCTCTTCTATTGCTCAAATTTCACAGCTGGATTTAGACCTTGTTTCATCCTACTCTGAATATAGTCAGATTTTCATGTATAGACTGGCAAACTGGCTTCGTTTTTTAATTAAATAAACTGGAGGCTTTCAGGTATGTTTATATGTTCTAAATCCATTGTTGAGCTTATTAAACACCTTCTACAGTTTCAGTTTGATTAGATTTGCTCAAGTTTTCATTCTGTGAGCTTTTATATGATGCGCCCCTTCTCTTTTGTCTACAAAATTTCTCTAAAAAACTAAAAAACACAAATAGACTTAAGAAAAAGACAGGGGTTTGAGCAGTGAGCTAGCAAGGCTCATCACAGTGGTATCAGAGCATTCAAACATCATTGTCAAGTGCCAAACACCAAAAGCATAGCAATCAAAAGTTTATATCAGCTTTACATGACAAGTGTTTGACAAAATTCCCAAGGCAGAAATTGAAAGGTTTTGAGTCTATATTAGCAGGGCTCATCACAGTGGTATCAGAGCATTCAAACATCATTGTCAAGTGCCAAAAACCAAAAACACAGCAATCAAAAGTTTATATCAGCATATATCAGCTTTACATGACAAGTGTTTGACAAAATTCCCAAGGCAGAAATTGAAAGGTTTTGAGCCTTGCTAATATAGACTCAAAACCTTTCAATTTCTGCCTTGGGAATTTTGTCAAACACTTGTCATGTAAAGCTGATATATGCTGATATAAACTTTTGATTGCTGTGTTTTTGGTTTTTGGCACTTGACAATGATGTTTGAATGTTATGATACCACTGTGATGAGCCTTGCTAGCTCACTGCTCAAACCCCTATCTTTTTCTTAAGTCTATTTGTGTTTTTTAGTTTTTTAGAGAAATTTTGTAGACAAAAGAGAAGGGGCGCATCATATAAAAGCTCACAGAATGAAAACTTGAGCAAATCTAATCAAACTGAAATTGTAGAAGGTGTTTAATAAGCTCAACAATGGATTTAGAACATATAAACATACCCGAAAGCCTCCAGTTTATTTAATTAAAAAACGAAGCTAGTTTGCCAATCTATACATGAAAATCTGACTATATTCAGAATAGGATGAAACAAGGTCTGAATCCAGCTGTGAAACTTGAGCAATAGAAGAGGGAATGCCAAGTGCTGAAGATAGTGAAGAGAAACCCTCAAGAAGATAGGCGTTTCTTCAACCAGCAAGTGCGCCCTAGCTCAAACAGCCACGCCTTTCAAGCAAAAAGACCATAAACACATCTTAGAAGGTACGCCCAAGTAGCTATGATGCCTGCCATGAAGAAGGAAGAACACCATCCATTCAAACCCTCTGTTTCTGATGAAGAACACTTACAAAAATCTGTTATAGCATTGCAGAACTTCTGAATGAAGCTCTCTCAATTTGCACCAATTTAGCTGATCTCTCACAGCCTCACAAGTGCTCACACTGAAGAGATTTCGTTCTCCAATGGTGGATTGCTGCAAGCCTGATCATAGGATGAAAGCAAAGCGAAAACCTCCAAGGCAAAGTTGAAATATTCAAATAGATGAGTTTCTCATTGCCTAAAACCCTTATATAGCAAAAGGTATGCATTTTCAAGAAGAGGCTGTATTTTAGGTCATTTAAATATTTTGAAATAACCTTAAGTCCCTTTCCATAGTTTTGACTTTAATTTTTGGCCCCCTCCTTAAGTGATTAAATGATATAATTTAAAATCACTCACTTTAGACTTATTTAAGTGATATAAAACTAATAAAGTCAATTTGACTTTATAAAAATACTTTAAGTTAAATAATAACTTAAATCACTTAAGTAA
>VDFB02008612.1:0-17581 GCA_007258455.2 Sequoia sempervirens
ATTTTGATCATGTCTACTAGGACACAACAGATAAGAGAATTAAAAAGCAAGTTCATGTAGAGAGGAACTCTGAAAAGGAGATCATAATAGAAACCGTTGCACCCCCAAAGGGGAAAAACTTGAATGAGGTAGAAGTTGAAGACTTCGATGTAATAAAGGTCAACCTTGGTAGAAGCACTCGCCAAGTAGAGGTTAATTTCCTTCAGGTTGCAACATATAGCATAAAGGATAGAGTGATAAAGGACGTAGAATACAAGGCAACCCTCAAGGATGAAATCTAGCAACTTCATCAGTATATCTCTAACCTCGTGCATAGAGCTAAAAAATGTTACCACCTTGCACCCACAGATGCTAGAGCTACCAGCAGGGAAAAATCAGTTTAATCAGTTGGTTTTACATGGTAAGTTCCTGATAGAATGGGAAGAAGAGTTCATCACAAGGGGCTGCTTCATACTCACAATGTTATATCAATTGAGGTACAACACCTGCAATCTCCGTCTCCAGATTTAGGAATCAAAGCGAGACTTGGTGATTGAAAAACCTAGAGATGAAATCATGATCTCTCATCTAAGGATGGCATATGACTCAGTCACAAATGAAGAAGATAAGGAAGCTATTTTTACTTGGAGGACATAATTAATCTTCAAGGAAAAAATACAAGAGATAATGGCTTCAGAGTTGGCTGAGAGTAGAGAACATGTGACTAGTGCACTTCAGTATGTGAGAAATTTTGGGTCCTGAGTTCCTTGCTAGTATCAGTGTGAGGGTGGTGAGTATATCGACCTTGCTAACATTCAGTTAGAGTTGCAAGTGCTCATCCATGGTATTTTCAATGGAGATTCCATTGGCTATAAGTTAGATCAACTTATAGTCATGT
Source organism: Sequoia sempervirens (assembly GCA_007258455.2). Classification (NCBI taxonomy): domain Eukaryota; kingdom Viridiplantae; phylum Streptophyta; class Pinopsida; order Cupressales; family Cupressaceae; genus Sequoia; species Sequoia sempervirens. The sequence goes on from VDFB02008612.1 coordinate 878, forward strand.
TAGAGTTATTTGATGAGGTGGTTAAAAGTAGAGGAGAACTTCAGAGTCAGATCACGGGCAATGAGGAGATGTTGTGAAGACACAAAGTGCTTCAGATGAGTATCAGTGCCCCAGATGGTGATGTAGTTAAAAACCTTGTGGAGGGGTTACTTGCTCGAGATTGTGGCAAGTGAACTCCAAATCAGGTTGTCCCACCTTTTCAGGATAGACATCAGCACAACAGTTAACTCGATGCTTCTTTCCAAGTTAACTCGTTCCACATATCATGCTATTTCTATCTTGGAATCATCTATGTACAATTGGAGTTCTCATTTAGTTTTCATTTCAATAAGGACGTGCATGTTGCACATGTCCATTTAGTTTAGTCTTGTTTCAGTTAACTGATGGTAGTTTTCCAATTAACTATATAGTTTCATTTATTTAGGGTTTAGCAATAAGATCTTGCATGCTTGCAAGATTGTAATTGACTCAAGGTGATTTTAGAGTTTCCTACACCTTTGATGTTTATAAATAAGAGTTCTTTTCTCATTTGTAATTAAATTTTGCACATGATAGTAATATATGTTGAGTCACCTTGCCTGAAATATTATTGTTTTGTATCTGTTCACAAGCTTTTACTGTGATAATAAATGTCTCTACCACCTTTCCTGAATGTTATTGTTATGTTATTTGTTCATCTTAGTTAAATATAGTTGCTAGTTTGATCATTTATTATATGTGTGTCTCCCTAATGCAATTTTTTGTCCTAGTTTGCTATCTTATGTTGTGATTAATAGTTGTTCTTTCAATCTATGCCTTGGATAGGGGTTCCTCCTCCTTGGAAATTTGGAAAGAAGAATTATCATTTAAGTGTTGTTGCTAATAAGCTTGTTGCATATCTATGCCTCAAATAAGGGTTCCTCCTCCTTGGAAATTAAGTAATTGAGCTTATTGTTTGATGTTGTGCCCAATAAACTTCATATTAGCCTATGCCTCAGATAGGGGTCCTTCCTCCTTGGAAATCCTGCTATAAATTTTATCGTATAAAACATTCCTGCTCCTAATTCCTCATGATTTGTTTCTCTTGAGGAGATAGCATAGATTAAAAGCATTAAGTTTAGTTGTAGTTATGATCTGAAAAACCAAAGAAAACTGTTAGCTACAATGTTCTTGGTTTTCTTAACCTTGTGTCTCTTCCAGTTGAATAAAAACGATAGGACTTAGAATACTTTACTTTTTAACACATATTAGCAAAAGAGGGAGATTCCCCTCCTTATTTGAAGAGCATTCATTATTCACTATGCATAGTAGTCCATACCAACTCGCATTCCAGAGGTGCTATTTGTTATGCCAACAGCCAGTTATAAATGTTTACTAAAATCCTACTTCGAGAGGGTATAAATGGGCCTAGGGTTGCCAAAAATAGTCATTTTTCATTCAATTTGAGTGAGAGATTGAGTGAAAACCTTGTTGCAGAGATCCTATTAGAATCTCACCAGTTCCACACACAGCGTAGCATGTGTACAAAGTTTGGACCTACAGACGGTTAGAGGGCTTAGGGGATGTGGTAAGTGCTCGATCCTTTCTTTGTAATTTTCTCAAATTTTGGTAGATTTAGGGCTCCAAAAGTGAGCAAGCAGATGTGGTTAACCCAATTGACCACATATGTTATCACACACGTTGCAAGTGACTGCAATTTGTCGCATTTGCTCTGTGCGATGCAACTACTTAGGATTTAGACGCAACTAAATTGTGCTTCACTATTGAAAAGTTATGACACAATTATAGGATTAGGTGACGCATGTGTGAAATAGCGATGTAATTATGGGTCTAAACACTGCATTTGACTAAAAACTTGCATTTGTAGGTAGATCGACACATTTGGAATTTTGTACCTAATGTGCATAAATTGCGATGCATTTGCATTTTAAGTCGCATGTGCTAGACAATGCGACACATTTTCCTGTTTAAATTTTTTCCCAATTCGGATAAAATTTTCTTTGTGACCCAAATCAAATAGGTTTGCAAAAGCACTTAGACTGACATAGTGTGCTTTCTTATGATCACAGGTGGCATTAAACCTGATTCTGACTCAAGAGAGCCACCACTCAAGTTTCAAACTATACCAACATATGGATGATGGTCAAAGGGATCAATTATTTTCCTTTGGATTGTACAAGGTCACATTCATGCCCGTGATTTGAGCTAACAGGGGGCTATTGACTACACTGGTTGAGTGGTGGCACTCAGAGATGAGTTCATTCCATTTTTCAACAGGAGAGGTGGTAATGACACTAGAAGTTGTGTGGCACATCCTGAGACTTGTGATCTATGGAGAGCATGTGTCCTATGACCCGAAGTGGGGATACACAACTATTGTGGTGACCTTTGAACATGAGGATGTTGCAGAACTGGGTGTGAAAGAGTATGAGATCCATAGGGGTTTTGTGACAGAGAGATACTATCTCCTCATCGTTGTCTTATGCAACGTTATCGATGGAGTGGTGTGCCCTAATCGATGGGGACATGGGTTTCTGGTTAGTTGGGGGAGATGCTAGTTAGGATGCTTACCTGAGGTATATTTTATGCTTGGGGGTCGTGCTTGCTAGCCATGTTCTATTTTTAGCTCCACAATGTGGCATATAGGGGAGCTCAGAGCATTAGCTGCGAGACAGTGCTCTTGATGGTTTGGGCTTGGGAGCACATCACAATGTTCTAACCACTAGTCTAGAGATAGCTTGGGGTAGGGTTACCCTATTTTTTCATTTATGGAGGTACAATAACATAGATAGACATTGGAGATATTGGTTATTGGAGGCATGCCATTGACTTGTTAGATTCATTCATATGGAGACCTTACAGGGATTATATTCTATTTGTAGATGATGATGATGACTTTATTAGAAAAAATGGTAGAGGAATAGCTATAATGGAAACTTTAACAAATTATTGTATACAAGATTATGCAGTGTAAACCATAAGGAGATTTAAACAACTATAACAATGAAATGCAAGAACAAAAATCATAACACATAACATAGTGTTTATGTGGAGAAACCTTTTCTGGAAAAAATTCCACCAAAGAAGAGATGAATAGTTGTATTAACAACAATGGAGTTCACAATACAATCACTCTAACTCCTCTTCAATCTGATAGCATCTGTGTACCTGTAAAACATCTCATAGTGTCTCCAACTCAACCCCTCAATATATAGACTCATGGGGGCTCAAAATACCACCATAAAACATTACCATGGGTCAAAACAAGGTTTAGAAATACCATGGTAAAAATCCATTCAACCCCTTACATACTAAACATGGTCTCTTACATGACATTACACCTTCTTATAAGATGTCATACGAATCCCTATAAAATAGGAGATTCTCTTACATGCGTCAAAAACCATCAATAGCTATGCAAAGATTCTCTTACGTGTTTCATAGATGATTCTCACATCCAAAATGATATCCCCCATTGTTAGCCCTTACAATTGCCATAGAATCCATCATAACATGCTTAAAAATAGGCTTTCCATGTTATACCACTAAGTGGGCATCTTTTGACAACTAATAACTTGTTTTTCAAGGCACCAACATGTACCATGCCAATTCAACATCTCTACGCCCCTTTGATGTAGTACAAATATTTAATAACATAAATGATATTTATCCATGGGAAATAAACTAAAAGCAATAAGAAATAAACAACTTTAGAATTTCCAAGGTTGAGACACCTTTTACTTCCCAATATTCTCTCACTTTTCAAATATCTTTCAAAGCAAGGCTAGGGGAACTACAAATATCATGGAATCAACTAGATACAAGTAGCAAGGCCCATGGCCTTCCTACACCAAATGAATTTTGTGCTCAAGTCAGGTAAGAACATATGAATGAACTCCCAATCGCTTGGGTTATATCTAGTATAGTGCAAACCATTGCATACATCAAACTATCAATGACACTAGCATAAGGAACCTTATATATATCCTCAAAATCATCATCAGAATTAGGACACATATCCAAGCTCAACTTAGTACCAACTGGAAATGGAATACTAACTAGCTTACAATCATGCATATTGAACCTCTACAAAATGATGTCAACATACATACTCTGACTCAACCAAAGCTTTATGTCACCACGATCTCTTCTGATTTCCATTCCAAGAATGTATTTAGTAGCCCCCAAGTCCTTCATATCAAAAGAACTAGAAATTTGTTTCTTGAGTTCACCAGTCATTACCTTGTTGTTACCAATAAACAACATGTCATCAACATACAAGATAATAATTAGAATATGATCATCAATAACGTTAATATATACACAATGATCCTCTTCACTCCTAATAAATCCCAACTTCAATGCACAAGCATCAAACTTTTGATACCACATTCTAGGTGACTAATTTAAACCATACAAAGATCTTTTTAACCTATAAACCATTTTTTTTCTCTTCACAACAAAACCATTAGGCTGTTGCATATAAATCTCCTCAAGATCCCCATGCAAAAAAATAGTTTTAACATCCATTTTCTCTATCTCAAAATCACAAGCAACAACAATAAATAACAAGACTCTAATAGAAGTTAATTTAGCGATAGGAGAGAAAATTTCACCAAAGTCAACTCCCTCTCTCTGGGAGTAGCCCTTAGCCACTAATCTGGCCTTATACCTTTCCAAGTGACCATATGCTCCAAATTTAGTTTTAAATACCCATTTATATCCGATGGGATTTCTTCTTTTGGGAAAATCAACAAGATTCCAAGTGTTACAATTTTCCAATGCCATCATCTCCTCTTGCATAGCCTGCAACCAAGACTCATTTTCCTCTAAAGAGAGAGCCTCCCTGTAAGATCTAGGTTCATCGTCAGCATTTAATAAAGCAAATTATATACAACGAAAATCAAGTGGGCTATACCTATCAACTAGATTTCATTGCCTTGTGGATCTTTTGAGAATAGGAGTATGAGGCTCTTGTTCTTGATCTTGCTCAACCTCTTCCTACTTTTCTTCCTCATGTTCTTTAGTTTGATCAGTAACTTCTTCTGATTCCTCATCTTCTTCCTCCTCATCGAATCCATCTCTTTGTTCTTCTTGAGGTGCATCTTCTTACTTAATTTCAAAATGCACACTCTTTCCCTTATCCTTTTCCTTTGGTTGTTCAGGTACAGAAATAACGCTAAGCTCCCTAAAAATCACATCTCTAGAATAGATACTTTTCTTGGTTAGAGGATTCCATAGCTTATAACCTTTAACATTATCACCACATCCAATGAAAATGCACTTTTTAGCTTTAGGATCTAGCTTAGTCCATTTTTCTTTAGGCACATGGACATAAGCCTCACAACCAAATTCCCTTAAATGTGAAACAAAAGGTTTCTTACCTATCCACATCTCATAAGGTGTTGTGTCAAGAGCTTTACAAGGAGATCTATTAATCAAGTAACAAGTAGTGTTTACGGATTTTTCCCAAAAGCATCTATCAAGTTGTGAACCACTTAACATGCTTCTAGCTCTTTCCATGATCATTTGGTTCATCCTTTCTACAACACCATTCTGCTGAGGAGTGTATGAAGTAGTTTTTTGTTTAACTATTCCTGCATGCTTACAATATTCATCAAATTCCTTAGAATAGTATTTCCCTCCATTATCAGACCTTAATACCTTAATTTTATAATCTGATTTATTTTGAACTAAGGCTTTAAATTCCTTAAACTTAGTGAAAACTTCATATTTATGTCGCATAAAATATAACCAAGTAAACCTTGTAACATCATAGATAAAGGAGACAAAATATCTAGATTTCCCAATTGATTCAACATTCATAGGCCAGACACATCCGTATGAATTATTTCCAATTTAAATTTAGATTTTGTACTACCAAAAGGAAATGATTTTCTTTTTTTTTTACCAAACACACAATGTTCACATAAATCAAAACTCTCATTAGAATTTAGGATAAACCATCTAACAAATTTTTATTCAAAATAGAGTTTAAACAGTCTCACTTATGTGACCCAATCTACAGTACCACAACATACAAGTGTTTTTAGATTTTTCAGTTACATATGCAGAGTTTACAAAAGTAGTGACTTCTAGCTTAAACAGGGTTCCTTTCCTTGTTCCTCTCACTATCACCAAATTCCCTCTTACCAGTCTACAACCATGCTTATCAAAAGTTACACTTATTCCCAGATCATTCAACTTTGAAACTGAAATCATATTTCTAGCTACTCCAAGAACATGCATTGAAACACCAGGAAGGGTTTTAATCCTCCCATCATTGAAACACAACTTAACCTTACCCCTTCCAACAATCACGTATGAAGTGTTATCATCGAGGTGGTAGATTTCACCTCCATCATATTTCTCATATTTGGTAAAACACTCCTTGTGAGGAGTCATATGAAATGACCATCCTAAATCAATTAACCAATTTTCATTAGTCATAACTTGAAGACAAGAAATCAAAGCTTCATCACCTGAGTTTGAGGATTTCTCTATGGAGGAATCAACTTGTTTCTTTGGATTTCTACATTCCTTCTTCACATGTCCTCTTTTCCCACAGTTCCAACACTTCACTCTATTCTTCTTTCCAGGAGTTTTAGATCTACCCTTAGAATTTTCCTTAAGCCCATTCTTATCTCCTTTAGACCCCCTTTCTTTAGGCATTCCCCTTACATTGAGAGCATCATTTGTACTATCCATTGCCTTTTTCCTCATTTCCTATGACAACAAAGTTGCTACAAGAGCATCCATCTTTGGATCTTCCATGTTAGCAGTGATAGCAAGTATGAAATTATCCCAAGATTTAGGTAAAGAATAGAGAAGCATAATACACTTATCTTCTTCTTCTTCTACTTTGACATCAATAGAGGCTAACTAACTCAAAACCAAATTAAAAGAATTTAAATGCTTAGTTATAGATTCACCTTCCCTCATCTTAAGAGAAAATAGTTTCCACTTCAAGTAGAGTTTGTTACTAGACTTTTTGCTTGATATATTTCACCTATCTGGTTCCACAAAGCATATGCAGTATTTTTTGATGACACATTCAGGAGAATAAAATCAGAAAGACACAACTTGATAGTTCCTTGTGCCTTTTTATCAATCTTCTCCCAATCTTCATCACTCATTTTATCAATTTTCTTTTCATTTGTTACAACTACCCATTGATATTGTTCTTCAAGGAGATCCTCCATTTTCAGCTTCCACAACTCAAAACCAACTCCGTTAAACTTTTCAATATCTAAATAGTTAGAAGTTGTAGCCATGGTTAAACACAAAATACTGTAATAAATAGTTCAACAAAACTCCCATTAAAACTCAAAAAACCTTCATTCTACCACCCAGAACACAAAATTGGCTGGTCTCTGATACCAAATGTTAGAAAATAAAAGGTCAACAATAATGATGGAAGTTTTAATAGATTATTGTAAACCAGATTATGTAGTGTAAACCATATGGAAATTTAAACAACTATAAGCAATGAAAATGCAAATAATAGAAAGTGCAACACATAGCATAGTGTTTATGTGGAGAAACCATTTCGGGAAAAAAATCCACCAAAGAAGAGATGAATAGCTATATTAACAACAATAGTGTTCACAATACAATCACTCTAACTCCTCTTCAATTCAACAACATTTGTGTACCTATAAAACATATCATAGTGTTTCCAACTCAACCCCTCACTGTATAGACTCATGGGCGCTCAAAATACCACCATAAAACATTACCATGGGTCAAAAAAAGGTTCATAAATATCATGGTAAAAAACCATTTGACCCCTTACATGCTAAACATGGTCTCTTACATGACATTGCACCTTCTTACAAGATGCCATAAGAATCCCTATAAAATAGGAGATGCTCTTACATGTGTCATAAACCATCAATAGCTATACAAATATTCTCTTATGCATGTCATAGATGTTTCTTACGTCAAAAATGATATCCCCCACTTTTAGCCCTTACAGTTGTCATAAAATCTATCATAGCATCCTTAAAAATAGGCATTCCATGTTATACCACTAAGTGGGCATCTTTTGACAACTAATAACTTATTTTTCAAGGCACCAACATGTGGCAAAAGTGTCAACTCAAAATCTCACGCCCCTTTTGATGGAGCACAAATATTTAATAACATAAATTATATTTATCCATGGCAAAAACTAAAGTAATAATAAATAAACAACTTAGGAATTTCCAAGGTTGAGACAACTTAATTCCCAAAACCTTGCAAATCTATGTAGTTCTCTATGAGGACCTCTAGCCCTGAAACATGGAAACTACTTCACTCTGTAGTTGTCTCGGTGCCTTTGATATTCTATGGCAAGGGAACCCAATTGTATTGGTAGTTTAGCATTAGGGTTTAGATCAAAAACCCTATAAATGTGGTCTCTGTCAAGGGCAAGGGACTTCTTCCATCTATTATGTACAATTCCCTTTTCTCAGGGTTGTATGCCCTAAAAACTACCCTAATCAAATCCACATTGATGAAACATTGGGCACACCATTCTCTCAATCCTAAGTTCCAAATTTTGCAAATAGTCCTATCTGAAAAGGCCTTCTTGTAGGAATGCTTAAATAGTCCATACCCTTGAACTGGAATTATGTGGTCTCTGTAATTTTTTGTTCTTATCAAATAATCTATTTGAGGAAATTCTAGACCCTTGAGCAAATTTTTGCTTCTTCTATGATCTAGTGAACTGAGCAATGATGTCATCATCCAACCCTTGTTTGTAGCCTCTCGACGTTCTAGTCATTATCTCAATTTAGGGTTTTATAGTAAAAAATAGGGCTTCTTCAAATTCAACACTTCAAATATTTCTAATTTTTTTGACAAATTATACCCCCTAAAAACCCTAATTTTCCTTTTGAATACTAGATTTCAAACAATTCACACTTTTGCACCTTCAAATTCAAAAGGATTCAATCTAATATACTTACTTGTTGGAAATCACAAGATGCCCTAAATTTGCTAAGAAAACCCTCATTTGCCTTGAAATTTAGTAGCAATTCACTCTAGTGCTTAACTTTCTTGAATTGAATAATGAAGAATGAAGTAGTTAATCCAAAATCATTAAAAATTTGGTAGATATCGATCCCATCTGCCATCAGTGCCTTCGTATGCTTGAACACATGACCAATGGTAGTCCTTCATTGTGTTTGAATGTGGAATTTCAATCTCCAAGATCGATGGTGATTGCAGAAATTCAAATTTGACTTTTTGAAGTGAAAACTTTGTTTTGTTGCCACATGGATGTGTGTCACCATTTTGGGGATGTGGGAGAAAAATATGAGGCAAAAGGGCCTCTCCCATAGTAGCTTTTTCCATGAAACAACTAGGTGATGACACTTGGCAACCCTTCACGAGTTTAGGGAAGCGACAACTTGCTTTACCATCACCATGTGAAATATTTAGCTTCCCTAAAAAGAATAAACATGTGCTCTTAATACGTCATGACAATATTTCACTAACTTGCAAGAGTAAATATGTCAAAGAAAAAGGATTTGCGAAGTGAAGAGCCTTCATAATACATAAAGGTTTAAAATCACACACCTTAAAAATAACTTAAGGCTACTAGGAATGAAAAAGGCCAACCATGGATGATGGGAAGGGGATTTATTAAGGAAAAAACAACATTAGTAGTAAAACACACCCTTAAATTTAAATATGTAAAAGGTCGGGACATGTGTCACCATTTTGGGGACTCGTAGGGAAGGAAAAAGACAAATGAAAGGCTTCCTTGAACTGAAGAAGTAGTATGATATGTTGACACATGTCCAATGGGGCCCAAGGGAACTCAAATCCTTAATGTGATATAATGAAATACTCAAGGAAAAGGTCCAACACTTGGTTGCCTAATGTAAGTGGTCAACAAACACCTGGGAAAAACACCCTAAATTTGTGACTTAAGAGGTAGGCAGCCTCCATTGCAAATCAACAGTGAAAAATAAGAAAAGAATAAGGGTCTCTGATATACGCTAAGGTTTTAGGACCTTGATACATGTTTTTGATCCCTCCTTGCATAATTCCAAAGGGTTTTCCAAAATTTCAAAAGGCCAAAATACCATAGGAAGACAAAATTTTGCAAGAACCACTAGTGGCTCTAGTTGGGGATGTCTGTTTAGCATAAATAGAGTGAGGATCTAAGAATTTTTGGGGAAGTAGACCAAAAACAAAACTAGGAAGGACAAAAATGAGGGAACTATAAAATAATTTATATAAAAATACAAATGTCTAGATTTTTTTTAGCCTCTTAGCAGTTGATGAGAATGAATAAGAGTGATACCTTCTCTTCATTCAGATATTTAGCCTTCCTTGGTAGGCGTTCAAAGGATTTTTGTTTCAACAATTTCTAGCTGACTTTGGTTAGGAGGGCCTTACTCATCATTTTAATATTTCTTATGTCAATAGCTCCATTTTAAATTTATAAAAAGGAATATCCATAGAAATACATCCCAATCAATGGAATGAATCTCTATTTTTTTGTTCAATACCTAACCATAGGAAATTTCATTTGGGAGGTTAATTCCTAATTTTACATCCTTACATGAACCTGGAATGTTGAAGGAGAAAGCAAAGCAAACAAAGGGCTGGCAGAGGGCTTTTTAAGAAGTGGTTGGAGTTTCAGTGACATGAAGGAAAAATTCCAAAGATACAATATTCTATGAGGACTCTTTCAAATCAAAGGGTATCCAAAGTAAGATTACTTGAATTTGGGTATGTGTGGGATCATCATGGAAAAACAAATATGAAATTGGCAAAAATTCAAAAATCAGAGTGAGGCAACTTGGCCATTAAAATTTGAATAAGTTATCTATATTATTTCAAAATATGTAAGAATAGAATTTGTATCAAATTGAATGTAGTTTTCTAAACTATTAGGTTTATTTAAAAAAGAAAAATATATTTGGTGAAATTTTTGAGATTTTCAATCTTGATGGTAAATTTCAGGAAAAATAAAAGAGTAAGGATAATGCGATACGACCATTCCTAACCACAATAAAAATGATAATATTTTTTTTAAAATGTTTTATATCATCAAGTAAAGACTCATATTCCAGGATACTTGAGTCACATATTTTTCATAAAATTTTTGATAAATAATTAATTATGATTTTTTATTACAAATTTTTAAAAATATAAAAACTTGTATATCCTAACCACCTTAACTTGGTCAAAACTTCATGAGAATTTAATTTTTCTTTTTTAATCCTATAATTATGCAAAGCATGAGAATCACGACACATGTTTCAGATTCAAAAATGTGATACCATTTGAAAACTATATATGTTTTTTCAATAAGCCTATCAATCAAGACTTTGGTCATAATTCAAATAGAAAATGAATAATAATTATTTATTAAATTCAAAGTAAAGCATAATTTATATTGGTGGAAGGTTGAGAATCTCCTTTAAAAATCCTTTTCGTTTCATCAATTTTGGGTAAAAAAGTGCGTCGATACATACCACAAATACCCATTATATTGCCACTTTTTAGAGGACCATCCATGATCACATGCCAATTTCCTCCCTCAGGGGGTATTCCAAGGTAATATGTAGGAGTTGCTTCAGAATGTATTGCAGTGAGAACTCCACCAATCTTGTTTGTAAGCTGATATGAACTTTAATGAAGTAAAAGGGCACTCTTATCAAGTTGGTTTTATTTCTTGAAACTTTAGCATAGTTAGAATAATCTAGCAATTCAAAGGCTTCCTCTATAGACTCATCTCCTAATAAGAGAGTGTCATCTATAAATTGATAGTGAGATACAAGAAAAAGGTGAGAAATAGTTATAAAACATTTGAGGCTACCCTTCTAATACTATCCTCAATATTTATACCCAAAACCTCAACAAGAATAATATATAGATAAGGGGAAAGAGGGTCTCTTTTCCTAATACCCCCAAAAACTTGAAAATGGCCATATGGGATACCATTGATCAAAATAGAGAAATTTTGAGAGGAGAAATAATCTTCTATCAACTTTATAATTTACCCCCTAAAGCCAAACTTATAGATAACACTATAGAGGAACCACCATGAAATTTTATCATAGTCTTTAGAAATATCAAGCTCTAATATCATTCCTTCCTTGTTGCTTTTATCCATGTATAATGGAGGGTTTCATGGACTAAAATGACAAAATTAATGATTTGTCTGCCAAGAAAAAATCCCTTTTTATTTTAGTGAATAATTTTATGAAGAAAAGGCTTGGTATTCTTAACCAATAACTTTGAGAAGATCTTATAAATTGTATTACAAAAACTGATAGGTCTAAAATTAGTCATTTCATTAGCACTTGTCCTTTTAGGAGTAAGGACAATGAATGCATTATTCATTTCCTTTAACGTATTTTTATAATAAAAAAATTATTTGAACTCTTGAACAATGTCTAAATCACTAATAATCTCTCAATAGATTTGAGAAAAGATAGGGGAAACACATCAGGTCCCAAGGATTTATGTGGATCAAAGGAGAACATGATCTCTTTATTTTCCTCCATGGAGATGATCTTATCCATTTTAAAAAATTCTTGAGGGGTAATAGGGTTTTGGATAACTTGGAGAAACTAATTAATAATAACATCATTTTACTAAGTCTAAATATTTGTGGGATTCAATAGCTCCTTATAGAATCTAACACAGTCAAATTAAATTTGATCTTTAGAAGAAGCCAAAAAACCATTATCCAATATATTATCTCAAAAATATTATTTATTTTCCTATGTTTGAGGGTAGGTTGATGAAAGAATTTGGTATTATTTTCTCCTTCCTTAATCCACTAGTTCTTAGATCTTTATTTCCAAAATATTTCCTCTTTTTCAATTAGGTTATGAAGAACACTCGAGACAATTTTTTATCTAGTATATAAAGATCCTTAGAAGCCCCATTCCTATCCATTTCTAATTAAATAATCTCAAGCTACTCCTTAGACTCCTTCTAGGAGAAGATATGCCCAAAGGAGTATCTATTCCAAACCTTTAGGTTCCTCTTAATAGGCTTCAACTTTTGTACAATTCTAAACATTGTCGTTCCCTGGATATCCACTTTCCACCAGGTTTCAATATGAGACTTTAAGTCTAAGTGGAGAGTCCATTTTATTTCAAATATAAAGGGAAAGGAGTTCTTTGTATTAGAATAATTCCAATTCACAAATTTGAACCAATTCTCAGGAGAGAGGTTAAATTGCATTGATCAAATAGATTCTAGTTAATCAAGACAAGGCATTTGTCTAGTCTAACTTAAAAGAGGTTATTCCCACTTTTTTTATTGGACCAGGTGTATTGGAAGCCTTCTAGATCAATTTCATTTAGACCTCCTCCATGGAGAAAAATTTCAAGATCTGTCATACTATCCAAGAAATTCAAGGAACCTCCCATTTTTTGAAGGGTAAAGAGGAGAATTGAAATATTCAACCAACATCCAATTAAGCTCCAAAAACGGGATTTCTAAAGATTAGGAGATTATTCTCAGTATTATGAAATTGGACCAGGTCATTAGGAGAATAAATATTAGAAATAATCCATTCAACTTGGACCTCTGTACTTTTGAAAATGACATCGAGGAAAATTTTATTATTTTCTGAGAGTAGAGTACCTTCAAAAAGTTGAGATACCTATAAGGTAGCTAGGCCACCAAAGGCTACAAATTAGCATCCACAACAAGGAAGTGAAAAAATGTCCATATATTCTTGCAAAGTCTTATAAAATATTTAGAAAGTTCATTTTAGTTTTTCAAATAAGTAGAATATCTAGTTTAATTTCCTTTATAAGATTCCTTAAGATATTCCTCTTGTGGGGACTATTGATTCTTGTTAGATTCCATGATAATATAATCATTTTTAATTTCTTTTAGAGTTGATTTTCTCTAGAGTGCTCTATCTACCATTGGCCACTTCTATGACATTGGTTTTTTGTCTTATGTCTCTTGCATATTTCCTCCCTTGTTTATAGTCATTACCCAAACCATTCATCTTTTGTATTCCTTTGTCCTTCTATGAGGAGGAAGGAGATAAAAATATTTGGCATAGGTAGACATATTTTTACGTTAACTTGATTCTTCCATCCAAGAGTCCAACCCTTTTGGGTTTGAGGCTGAATACAAGGAGGCCTTATCAATCTTTAACCCTTTAATATTCTACCTAGTATCAGTTTTGATTTGGGTAGAAAGAGTAGCAACAACCTATGAGGTCTTTTCCTCTTCAAGATAAGGAATGATATCTCTATCAATAACAAGACAAAATGAGGGTGGGGGGCTAGAGACAAGAGGAGGAAACTGCTAATCCTTTTCATGATATCTTCACCAAGGGGCAAGACTCAATCACTATAGTAGGAGCTCCAACTTCAAAATCCTAGGAGATTGGAACAACAATTAAGATGTCATTTATCCAAGATTAAAAATTAGAATCCACTATGTCCTCAACCCTAGTTCTCAAAGGTTGTTCTAATAGAAGCTTAGTACTTAAACAAGATCCCTCAAACTTCTCAAGAGTTCTTGAAGTCTTGGGTTTAGAAACCCCATTAGGTAAGGAAATTGCTAGCAACGCCATATTATTTTGAGTTGGTTCTATTTTTTTGCTAGAAATTGGACCACCTTTTAAACAGGAAGTGATGACGTGACCAATTCTAAAACAATTTTGACAATAGAGAGTAGAGTTCTCATATTCATTTTCTTGCATCTATTTTCCTAGTCTAGATTCTAGTCAGATAGAGGTGGGAAAGATTTTGTGAGGTTCAACACTAGCACAAAATATTGCATAAATAAATATGAATTTAGATTTTGTAACATTATCAAGAGAGAGAAACTGGCCAAAGGAGTTAGCTATATTGACTATTATTTCCTCATCCTAGAATTCTAGAGGGAGACCCGAGAGTCTCACCTAAGTAGGGACAATAATAGAAAAACCTTATGAAGGGTTAAAACCAACACGCCATTTATAAACAACAAGGATTTTCTTGGTAAATAACCAGGGTCCTTGGGAGAGGATATTAAGATAATCTTCTGCTAGGGAAAAGGAAAATCAGAAAAGACCTTTGGGAAGAGTTGATATAGGAAAAATGCCTTTGATAGGCCACTTGGACTCCACCCATTTTCAAATCAACTCAATGTTATGATATCTCCCAAAGACTTTTCCAAACAATGCATTATCCATCTTATCCATGGTTCTATCAAGGGTATGGTCCTTAATTTTAACACAAGCCCCCTCCTCCAAGAGCATAATTCAAATGCCACTATTGGAAGTCTTATCATGCACATAGTTGAAGAGATATTTCCAAAACACCGAGGAGACTATAGGACCAAAATCATAGGTCAAACAAGATTTAGGGGTAGAGGAGACCTATGCAGGTGAATTTTATTGGACTTCTTAACAAATGACTCTTCAATCGAGTGGGAAACAACATAAACTATGCCAAAAGGGCTCTGTAAAATAGATGGATGGATTCCCTCCCATCACTCATCATCAACACATATTCTCACCCATTGCTCACTACTCTCATTTAAAAAGTAATCTTGCAAACTAAAATATGTTGTTTGTTGTGTTTAACATTATTTTTTTAGAATTTTGTTATGTTATTTTTAATCTAAGTACAAATTAGTTTCATATAGTTAGTTTACTTAAGTAATCTAATAATCACTAAAATTGTACCATACTCTACCAAATATCAATCTATTATGCTAAGTGGAAGCAACATAAGATATAGGAATTGATCTATGTAAGAATATTGGAAAGTATCCTAAAATAGCTAGAAGAAGGTATAGTGGGTTGGAATAGGTCAAGCAAAGTAGTTTTTTGAAGGTTCTAAAACATCACAAAATTCCTTTAGAGGTATTTGATGCTATTATATAGGTCCTAAATAATTGTTCCTAATATTAGCATTTAAGGCTCTTGATTGGTGTCTATTTAGTTCATGCTAGTGACCTCCATAGACATTGGTTTCTTCAATGAGCTCATCTTCCTAAAATTTTATAATGTTTCTTTCCTAATTTTTAAAATATTTTATGCATGTGTAGATGGTTTTTGTCATCTCCCAACATGCAATAAATGATAGAAGAAGTCTAGATGGGGAATAAAGATAGTTGTGATATATTAAAAAACTACCTCATGAAATCCCCTATTTGGTTTATTCCAGCTCTCATTCATGTAACTTATAGAAATAATGGAGTGTGTGACCCTAGGTGCTCAAGGTGAAGTGATATGAAAAAATATTTGATGCTTATGAAACCCTAGGATGAGTTCTAACTATGAAGAGTTATGTGCAAGTGGCATAGATGAAAATTGAGAGATGATTTGTTTCATGTTAAATATGAAATGGATTAGTCTCAAGGGTTTAAGTAGGGGGATATAAGAATTGGAATCATGTTAAGGAATATTTATATAAATGGAGTTTTTGGGATTGAATGTTGGAAGCACTAGCTAAGAAAAAGAGATAAATGGGTGAAAATTGTTAAGAATATGACAATGGAGTGAGATATATAAAAATTAGTAATATGGAATAAATATTTTAGACCTATAGAGGATATGTAAAAAGCTAAGAAACCCATAGAATGCATTTATAGTTGAAGTATTGAAACCATGAAAGATTGATACACCACCTAGAAATTATAGAGAAAAATAGCAAGAGTGAAGAGATATTAAAATTATGAGAGATTCAAAATAATGATTAAATTAGGTTTGTAAACATGTCCCAAGGAAACAACCATTAAGAACACATAGTA